>JBCEWC010016999.1:0-12763 GCA_038996855.1 Solanum aculeatissimum
TGTGCGCAACAGTATGTATTTATGGTTAAAAATTAAGACAACCTGGATAATGCTTTCCTGATAATATTTTGAAGAATCACACGAATTTGAAATTCATCCTTTTTTTTAGTGGATTTCGCTGATTGATACGGTATGAACTTATCCATATTGTTGCGTCACACTGGTAAATGGGTGTCCGATGTTGCGTACGAGCGATACAGAAGCGATGGAATTGTTGTTGGAGAAAATATATCTTTCGATAATATGAATCATGCAATTGCGGCCGAGCTCAATATAGATAAAAAAAGAAAGAGATTAATGATAAGATACATAGTAGAAGGCAATTCTTCTCCTATAACTATTTGAAACGACATGGGTTTGAAGCTCTATATTGATATTAAAAAGAAGGAACCCGGGTTCGGTACGTATCCATTATGCATAGATGCGTTTGATTTAGACGTATGTGAGATTGAATAATTTGATTGTGTGGCTGGATCGATAGTATGTGCCGAAGAATTACAGCATGATGATGATATAGTTGGGTCAATAGAGTTTGAAACTGAAAAATTCTTGTTTTGAACATGGATTGGACGTATCAATGATATTTAGTACGTACAAAAGTTTTGATATTGAAGAAAAGCAGGTATATAAAGATAAAGCAACATTGATAGCAGTAATGGGAAAATATAAGGTTGCAAAATGATACAATTTCAAAGTCAACCGATCAGATAGCAAAAGGTTCGTGTTCAGTTCCTATGTTCCTATAATTTGTTACATATTTGTATAAAAAGGTAAATTTGATGATACATATCATAAAATAAACGTTAGTTTACTGTTTAATTTCAATGTTTATATAATTTGATATATATTTGCACAAAAATAAAAGGTAAAAAAATAATAATACGTATCTAGTAAATAAAAGTCGTGTGATCTAAATTGTGAAATTGAAGTAACGTATCAAGTTGATAAATTTGAGTAAATTAAGTTGTGTATTTTTGTAATTTTAAGATATTTGTAAAAATGTTACAAATACCATACTATGTAAGGATAATTCCTTTCTATACCAACTATTTATCAAATTACTTAAAATCTCTTTTTTTTGGACGCGATTGATACGTCATTTGTCGTGAGATACTTAGCGTATTTTTAGCAAAATATATTCAGTTACGCATTTAATGTGGAATAACTGATAATTATTAACAAACATCCATTAATTAAGGAATTTAATTAGTGGTTGCAATTGTGATTCCTGTTTGTGCGCAACAGTATGTATTTATGGTTAAAAATTAAGACAACCTGGATAATGCTTTCCTGATAATATTTTGAAGAATTACATGAATCTGAAATTCATCCTTTTTTTTAGTGGATTTCGCTGATTGATACGGTATGAACGTATCAATATTGTTGCGTCACCCTGGTAAATGGGTGTCCGAGGTTGCGTACGAGCGATAGAGAAGCGATGGAATTGTTGTTGGAGAAAATATATCTTTCGATAATATGAATCATGCAATTGCGGCCGAACTCAATATAGATAAAAAAAAAGAAAGAGATTAATGATAAGATACGTAGTAGAAGGCAATTTTTCTCCTATAACTATTCGAAACGACATGGGTCTTAAGCTCTATATTGATATTAAAAAGAAGGAACCCGGGTTCGGTACGTATCCATTATGCATAGATGCGTTTGATTTAGACGTATGTGAGATTGAATAATTTGATTGTGTGGCTGGATCGATAGTATGTGCCGAAGAATCACAGCATGATGATGATATGGTTGGGTCAATAGAGTTTGAAACTGAAAATTCTTGTTTTGAACATGGATTGGACGTATTAATGATATTTAGTACGTACAGGAGTTTTGATATTAAAGAGAAGCAGGTATATAAAGATAAAACAACATTGATAGCAGTAATGGGTAAATATAAGGTTGCAAAAGGATACAATTTCAAAGTCAACCGATCAGATAGCAAAAGGTTCGTGTTCAGTTCCTATGTTCCTATAATTTGTTACATATTTGTACAAAAAGGTAAAGTTGATGATACGTATCATTAAAATAAACATTAGTTTACAGTTAAATTTTAATGTTTATATAATTTGATATATATTTGCACAAAAATAAAAGGTAAAATAATAATAATATGTATCTAGTAAATAAAGGTCGTGTTTAAATTGTGGAATTGAAGTAACGTATCAAGCTGATAAATTTGAGTAAATTAGGTTGTGTATTTTTGTAATTTTAAGATATTTGTAAAAATGTTACAAATTCCATACTATGTAAGGATAATTCCTTTCTATACCAACTATTTATCAAATTACTTAAAATCTCTTTATTTTGGACGCTATTGATACGTCATTTGTCATGAGATACTTAGCGTATTTTTAGCAAAAATATATTCAGTTACGCGATTAATGTGGAATAACCGATAATTATTAACAAACATCCATTAATTAAAGAATTTAATTAGTGGTTGCAATTGTGATTCCTGTTTGTGCGCAACAGTATGTATTTATGGTTAAAAATTAAGACAACCTGGATAATGCTTTCCTGATAATATTTTGAAGAATTACATGAATCTGAAATTCATCCTTTTTTTTAGTGGATTTCGCTGATTGATACGGTATGAACGTATCAATATTGTTGCGTCACCCTGGTAAATGGGTGTCCGAGGTTGCGTACGAGCGATACAGAAGCGATGGAATTGTTGTTGGAGAAAATATATCTTTCTTTAATATGAATCAAGCAATTGCGGTCCTGCTCAATATAGATAAAAAATGAAAGAGATTAATGATAAGATACATAGTAGAAGGCAATTCTTCTCCTATAACTATTTGAAACGACATGGGTTTGAAGCTCTATATTGATATTAAAAAGAAGGAACCCGGGTTCGGTACGTATCCATTATGCATAGATGCGTTTGATTTAGACGTATGTGAGATTGAATAATTTGATTGTGTGGTTGGATCGATAGTATGTGCCAAAGAATCACAACATGATGATGATATGGTTGAGTCAATAGAGTTTGAAACTGAAAATTCTTGTTTTGAACATGGATTTGATATCAATGATATTTGGTACATACAGGAGTTTTGATATTAAAGAAAAACAGGTATATAAAGATAAAGCAACATTGATAGCAGTAATGGGAAAATATAAGGTTGCAAAATGATACAATTTAAGAGTCAAACGATCAGATAGCAAAAGGTTCGTGTTCAGTTCCTATGTTCCTATAATTTGTTAAATATTTGTACAAAAAGGTAAAGTTGATGATATGTATCATTAAAATAAACGTTAGTTTACTGTTTAATTTCAATTTTTATATAATTTGATACATATTTGCACAAAAATAAAAGGTAAAATAATAATAATACGTATCTAGTAAATAAAGGTCATGTGATTTAAATTGTGGAATTGAAGTAATGTATCAAGTTGATAAATATGAGTAAATTAAGTTGTGTATTTTTATAATTTTAAGATATTTGTAAAATTGTTACAAATATCATACTATGTAAGGATAATTCCTTTCTATACCAACTATTTATCAAATTACTTAAAATCTCTTTTTTTGGACGCGATTGATACGTAATTTGCCGTGTGATACGTAACGTATTTTCAGCAATAATATATTCAGTTACGCGTTTAATGTGGAATAACCGATAATTATTAACAAACATCCATTAATTAAGGAATATAATTAGTAGTTGCAATTTTGATTCCTGTTTGTGCGCAACTGTATGTATTTATGGTTAAAAATTAAGACAACCTGGATAATGTTTTCCTGATAATACTTTGAATATTTACAAGAATCTGAAATTTATCCTTTTTTTAGTGGATTTCATTGATTGATACGGTATGAACGTATCATTATTGGTGCGTCACTCTGGTAAATGGGTGTCCGAGGTTGCGTACGAGCGATACAAAAACGATGGAATTGTTGTTGGAGAAAATATATCTTTCGTTAATATGAATCAAGCAATTGTGGCCGAGCTCAATATAGATAAAAAAAAGAGATTAATGATAAGATACGTAGTAGAAGACAATTGTTCTTTTATAACTATTGGAAACGATATGGGTGTGAAACTCTATATTGAGATTAAAAAGAAGGAACCCGGGTTCGGTACGTATCCATTATGCAAAGATGCGTTTGATTTAGACGTAGGTGAGATTGAAGAATTTGATTGTGTGGCTGGATCGATAGTATGTGCCGAAAAAGCACAGCATGATGATGATATGGTTGGGTCAATAGAGTTTGAAACTGAAAATTCTTTTTTTGAACATGGATTGGACGTATCAATGATATTTGGTACGTACAGAAGTTTTGATATTAAAGAGAAGCAGATATATAAAGATAAAACAACATTGATAGCAGTAATGGGTAAATATAAGGTTGCAAAAGGATACAATTTCAGAGTCAAACGATCAGATAGCAAATGATTCGTGTTTAGTTCCTATGTTCTATAATTTGTTACATATTTGTACAAAAAGGTAAAGTTTATGATACGTATCATTAAAATAAACGTTAGTTTACTGTTTAATTTCAATGTTTATATAATTTGATAAATATTTGCACAAAAATAAAACGTAAAAAATCATAATACGTATCTAGTAAATAATGGTCGTGTTATTTAAATTGTGGAATTGAAGTAACATATCATGTTAATAAATTTGAGTAAATTAAGTTGTGTATTTTTGTAATTTTAAGATATTTGTAAAAATGTTACAAATACCATACTATGTAGGGATAATTCCTTTCTATACCAACTATTTATCAAATTACTTAAAATCTCTTTTTTTTGGACGCAATTGATACGTCATTTGCCGTGTCATACCTAGCGTATTTTTAGCAAAAATATATTCAGTTACGTGTTTAATTAGGAATAACCGATAATTATTAACAAACATCCATTAATTAAGGAATTTAATTAGTGTATTCAATTGTGATTCCTGTTTGTGCGCAACTGTATGTATTTATGGTTAAAAATGAAGACAACCTGGATAATGCTTTCATGATTATACTTTGAAGAAATACATGAATCTGAAATTCATCCTTTTTTTTAGTGAATTTCGCTGATTGATACGGTATAAACGTATCAATATTGTTGCGTCAATCTGGTAAACGGGTGTCCGAGGTTGCGTACGAACGATACAGAAGCGATGAAATTGTGTTGGAGAAAATATATCTTTCGTTAATATGAATCAAGCAATTGCGGCCGAGCTCAATATAGATTAAAAAAAAGAGATTAATGATAAGATACATAGTAGAAGATAATTCTTCTCCTATAACTATTCGAAACGACATATGTGTGAAGCTCTATATTGAGATTAAAAAGAAGGAACTCGGGTTCGGTACGTATCCATTATGCATAAATGCGTCTGATTTAGACGTAGGTGAGATTGAAGAATTTGATTGTTTGGCTGGATCGATAGTATGTGCCGAAGAATCACAACATGATGATGATATGGTTGGGTCTATAGAGTTTGAAACTGAAAATTTTTGTTTTGAACATGGATTGGACGTATCAATGATATTTGGTACGTACAGGAGTTTTGATATTAAATAAAAGTAGGTATATAAAGATAAAGCAACATTGATAGCAGTAATGGAAAAATATAAGGTTGCAAAAGGATACAATTTCAGAGTCAAATGATCAGATAGCAAAAGGTTCGTGTTCAGTTCCTATGTTCCTATAATTTGTTACATATTTATACAAAAAGGTAAAGTTGATGATACGTATCATTAAAATAAACGTTAGTTTACTGTTTAATTTCAATGTTTATATAATTTGATACATATTTGCACAAAAATAAAAGGTAAAATAATAATAATACGTATCTAGTAAATAAAGGTCGTGTTTAAATTGTGGAATTGAAGTAACATATCAAGCTGATAAATTTGAGTAAATTAGGTTGTGTATTTTTGTAATTTTAAGATATTTGTAAAAATGTTACAAATACCATACTATGTAAGGATAATTCCTTTCTATACCAACTATTTATCAAATTACTTAAAATCCCTTTTTTCAGACGTGATTGATACGTCATTTGCCGTGTGATACGTAGCGTATTTTTAGCAAAAATATATTCAGTTACGCGATTAATGTGGAATAACCGATAATTATTAGCAAACATCCATTAATTAAGGAATATAATTAGTGGTTGCAATTGTGATTCCTGTTTGTGCGCAACAGTGTGTATTTATAGTTAAAAATTAAGACAACCTGGATAATGCTTTCCTGATAATACTTTGAAGAATTACACGAATCTGAAATTCATCCTTTTTTAGTGGATTTCGCTGATTGATACAGTATGAACGTATCAATATTGTTGCGTCACTTTGGTAAATGGGTGTCCGAGGTTGCATACGAGCGATACAGAACCGATGGAATTATTATTGGAGAAAATATATCTTTCGTTAATATGAATCAATCAATTGCGGCCGAGCTCAATATAGATCAAAAAAGAAAGAGATTAATGATAAGATACGTAGTAGAAGACAATTCTTCTCCTATAACTATTCGAAACGACATGGGTGTGAAGCTCTATATTGAGATTAAAAAGAAGGAACCCGAGTTCAGTACGTATCCGTTATGCATAGATGCGTTTGATTTAGACGTTGGTGAGATTGAAGAATTTGATTGTGTGGCTGGATTGATAGTATGTGCCAAAGAATCACAACATGATGATGATATGGTTGGGTCAATAGAGTTTGAAACTGAAAATTGTACTTTTGAACATGGATTGGACGTGTCAATGATATTTGGTACGTACAGGAGTTTTGATATTAAAGAAAAGAAGGTATATAAAGATAAAGCAACATTGATAGCAGTAATGGAAAAATATAAGGTTGCAAAAGGATACAATTTCAGAGTCAAACAATCAGATAGCAAAAGGTTCGTGTTCAGTTCCTATGTTCCTATAATTTGTTACATATTTGTACAAAAAGGTAAAGTTGATGATACGTATCATTAAAAAGGTTTGTGTACAGTTCCTATGTTCCTAGATACATACACTTGCTTAATATTGTGTATCCAAATTCTTATATAAGGATGCACAAGTCATTTGAGAATGAGTTCAAGTATCTTTTCATTGCGTTAAGGCCGCTTGTGAGAGGATATCAGTTCTGTAGGCCAGTTGTGGTTGTTGATGGTGCTCATCTTAGTGGAGCTTACAAAGGGACGTTTGTGTCGGCTAGCACACTGGATGGCGTAGGTATCACTGATGTTTTAATTTGTACATTTAAATAATTTCATTTTGTTGTATGTAACAAAAAAGTTTATTTCTTGAAAGTTAATGAAATGTAATCTGAATGTAGGTTGTATTTTACCATTAGCTTACGGTGTGGTTGACACAGAGAACGACGCCTCGTGATCGTTGTTCTTCCAGCAATTCAAACATGCATTTGGTGAGAGGGAAAATATGTGTGTTGTATCTGATAGGAATGAGAGTATCATAAAAAGTGTAAGTATTATTTTTCCTAATGTCCCTTATTATGCGTGCATATGGCACGTTTGGAAAAATGTTTGCACAAATTTTAGGAAGAGCAAAGAAACGCTGAGTGATATATAATACTCAATGGCTAAGTGCTACAGAATAGAGGAGTTTGATAAAATAATGTCAAAGGTTGAGAAGGTTGATCATAGGATGAAAGACTACCTACAAAATATTGGGTATGAGAAGTGGGCACGAGTACACGCAACAGTTAACAGGGGGAGAATGATGACGTCGAACATTGCTGAATGTATAAATAGGTGTTTAGTTAATGCAAGGCAACTACCAATAATAGATTTCTTGGAAGAAGCTAGAATTTTATTTGGTTCTTGAAATTGCAAAAATAGAGAAAAGGCATCGTACAATAAAGATATAATGGGTAGGAAATTTAAGGATATTCTGGTTGAAAATACAATAAATTATTCAAGGATGAAGGTATGTATCAAGACTTATTTTGTTTAGTTAACTTAAGTATCAGTCAATTTAAGCCTTTTTTAAAAATAATTATATTGTTAATAATATGGAATGTCCCAATGTTCTGATCGTTAACATATAACAGGTTGTTCCTTCTTCGGAATATATCTTTTCAGTTTACGATTCGGGTAGAAGATACGTTGTTTGCCTTGAAAGAAAAAAATGTAGCTGTGGGAGGTTTCAACTTGATGAGATCCCTTGTTCACACGCATTAGCAGTTTTGAGGAACAGAAATGTAGTCAACATGCATTCATATTGCTCTGATTATTACAAGTCAGAAGCATTAGCAAACACGTATGAAGTCCCAATGGTTCCAATGCTAGATAAGGGTGATTGGTCCGCTCCCAATGATGTTGAAGGTGAAATAGTACTACCACCAAAATGCAAAAGGATGCCTGGAAGACCGAAAAAGGGTAGGAAGAAGAGTGTTGGTGAAAAGAAAAGCACAAGTACAAATCGATATGGACGTTGTGGGCATGAAGAACACAACAGAAGAACCTGTAATTTCTTTCCAGTGGAGAAGTGATACATGGATATATATTTAGACTTTAAATATGTGAGATGAATAAATAAAAGAGTTGTTGTGCACTTTGATTATGATAATAAAATACTCTGGTAATCTTATTGTGTATTGTTTTGTTTATATTTGATGCGAAATCCATTAAAAATAAATTAAATTGAATAGATAGTATTTTACATCTGAAATGCATTGAACCTTTGAAGAAACTTTAATATGTATCATGTATGTGGATTACTTACATGAAGTATTGTAAGAAAATTCATGTCTGATTAGGTGTAACTTAGGCATTAATTATCTGATATCATGTTAATGTAAAAAAAACCTTCATGTGTAAAATTACTTAAGAATAGATAATATAAGTTTAATTGTCATATGAAGTATAATACAAAAATAGATTTGTGTAGGTATCAAACATGTAATGGTGATACATAATAAAAATATTATCAATTGTTGAACCACAATGGCATATGTTGGAAATGACGATGATTGTTATGTGAAACTGAAGAATAAAAGTAACTCAAATTTTAGAGTGTTACGACACATAAAATATGTATCAACAATATTTTTGGCGTATCAAATAGCATATTATAATAATATTTTCAGACAAAAGGTTGAAACATGTTCAAAAACAGTGTGTTCCATTAAGCAAAAAATATCAGAAACCACCAATTTGCAGTGTAGTTAGTAATGTTTGTAAAAAATAATAAAAGCAATTTGTAAGCTGAACAAACTATGAAATATCAACCATTTTGTCTTTGTCCGGCTGAAGGAACACGTTCCTAGGTCTTGGTGGATCATCGTTTTCGCTGACATATCCTTCACGAGTCTTGTCGCTGCCATATTTCCATAGCAATGTGGCGTATCTCATCCGAAGGTAATATGCATCAAGTGACTGATTTGGGACTGGAATCCCATCGCTGATGTACTCAGCGTATGCAGCAATCATAACACCACAGTCCCTGGATCGAAGGTATGAGGAATTAAATATCATGTCAAAAATTAAATTTATAAATTTGAATTGAAAAAAGACTTACAGGCTGTCGCTTTTCTGTTGGGCTATGCCTTTAACAAATTCTATTTTAAATGGTGTTGGTTGACCAATCATCTCCCCGATTGACTTGTCCTTATAATCATCAAGCATGGACCAGTCAGTCCTAGAAGTTTTTTTGAAGAACCCACTTTCGTATAGATTCATTGGCAACATAACAATCATTTTTTTAATCTCCGTCGATTGGTATCTACGCCTTGAACCAACCATAGAATCATACACCCGTATCAATCTTTCTTTCAATGCAAATACAGCCAGGACCCAATGAAAATCACCATCTCAGTTGACTGGGCATAGACTTCGTCGATAAGGTGCCATGGAGACCTCTCTAACCCAATGAATATCCATTGATTATATTCATGACTGACCTCTCTAACTTAGAAACATCAGATGCACGACGATTGGATTCCTGGGTGCTTATATTTTCATCGTCTGGAAAGTCATAATACCTGGAGTGCGCTACGAGTATCTGGTTCTTGAATAGGCAGTTTGCTGTGGTGTAACGGTACTGGTTGCTGAATTGATGTTTTGATTTCTTTCGGATGTAATAGAAAATTACATCTATGTACTTCGAGATGAAAAAAATACATTTTAAAATAAAATAAGAAAGAATAACAAATTATACTTTTCATAATAGAACTTCTAATATCAAGTATCAACGATATAAGATACCTATTTTTTTTTACGTTCATCAAGTATCTATTCAAACATATATAATGTGAAATCAAGTATCAAATAACAATTATACAAATTAAGTTCTGTTTTTGTCTGGTATCTTGTATCAACTTTACATATCAATTATTAAAAGTCTGGTATCAAGTATCAATACATACTATTTTAATCTAACTCACGTATCATGTATCAACTTTGTAATCTCAAGTATCAAGTATCAAGTATCAATTTTGAATATTATCAAGTATCAATCCAAACCATTATGTGTATATAATCTAAACAGAAGTATCAAGCGTTAGCTAAACACAATAACTACTAAATTCAAGTATCAAATATTACTTAATGATAAAAATAGATATATCCAAATTATCTATAGGTCCACTCTAGTGGTATCAGTTGGAATCAAGACAAATATTAACCTAATTTTTGTTATGATGTATTGTGAAAAACATATAAATACATATTTCTGGTTATACAAATTTTAAAAAATCTTGAAAATGAAAAATATTAAGTACCTCATATGTCCAGCAATTGTTTTCTTGTGACATGATGTAGAACCAATTCTTGTCTTGTGGACATGCCACAATAAAGTCAATTCTCGCAGCACCAATCAACGAACAATGAGATTTGTAATGGTCGTCATGTGATTTCCTTGAACAAAAATGAAAGTTGACAAGTAAAAAACTGATTAAAACATGTTAATATTTTTCTATAAAGAATTTGTTTCCAACTTACTTCTTCGCATGTGATTTAAGTAGCCCTTGTTCAACCCACTTGCGAAAATCGGAGATTAGATCCATTGGTGGATCATAGCAAATATCGTGTCCGTCAAAAGGAAATTTTTGATGAAACTTGAATGACATCTTTTCTTTTTCCTTTTCACTTGAACTGAAATGACTTAGGTATGGTGACTGAATAAAGCGCGAAGGGGCTCTGTTTCGTTGTACTAGGGTTTCAGATGATACGTGTAGAACAATTTCTTTGCAAGGCAGAGTTGTTGGTAGCTGACTATCTCGAAGAAAAAATGTGTCTTCAATAAGTTCTTCCTATGTGGCTGTTACGGGGTTGTCTAGTTCGAAAAATATTGCCTCAATTTCTGTATTTGTTCCTTCGGATAGTGAGGTGCTAGTTGATGAATCCTACGCATTGAGATTATACATTGTTAGTTATTTAGGATAAAAATGTCATACTAATTAAATGTATGTATCGATACGACTTACAAATATGTTCTTGTTCAATGGGTTAAATTCCATACGAGCCCTTTTTTACTCTGATGGTCCAACATCAGCTAGAATGGTTGAGCGATTCTGCGGGTCTTTACTTGATCCAGTCATCTTATGAGCCTACATAAAAAATACATATCACAAGTGTGCATGTCTCCAATAATTACATGATGATATTAAGAATATACCTCGATGGCTTCACTTGTAAATTTACTTCACGATTTTAGGGAGTAATGGTAACAGGAGGATCATCTGTTCTGATTTTTGAGACAGCCAATTGGTGTTGATTCATAGTGATGTGCAACATTATATCTTCGTTGGCATGTTGGCCTGCTTAAAAGGAATGATCAATCATTTCTGCGGACTATACACGAGCAATCTCCTAGACAGATATATAAGAGTACAACTTTTGAGATGCCTAGCATGAGAATTTGACTTGATTATATAAACAATAATATTTGAATATGACTACCTCAACAACAATAGAATCATCTTTTATCGTGTGCATATCATCTAATTGGTGTTGGTGCAGATCTGTACAGTCAACATTGTCTAGAATAGGATCATTGGTCACTTGGGCTCATTGAATGTGTGTGTTCAGAATAAATAACTCGTCAACATCCTGAAGTGTATATAATAGAAGAAATATGAGTAGATATCAACTTTTATGGCATGCTTTCAATTGTTTAAGATCAATTATCAAGTATCAATTATCAAGTATCAAGTATGAATTATAAAGTATCAAGTTCCAACTATCAAGTATCAATTATCAAGTATCATGTATCAAGTATCAAGTATCAATTGTTTTAAAAAATAGACTAAGTTACTACCAAACTGCTTAGTATGTAAAATCAAGTATTTAGTATCAATTGCTAAGTAGCATTTGAAATAGTCATGTATCAATAATATGAAAAAATATGATACCTTAGTTGTTTCCAGTTGCCTATTTTGTGCTTGGTGAACGTCAACATCATCAGTAGTGTTTTGCTGAATGTTTTGATCATCGCCACTGATGACTTTGAGTATCTCACTGGTATTTGTATTTATCAAAGACTCCAAAGCATTAAACCTCTTGTCGACCTTTAAAGAATGACATTTGGTATCAGTGACGTACGGTGCTTTATTTTTCTGTGGTGAAAATGTATTAAAAAAAATTGAATATGCAAACATATTGACACTTACATATTTCTTGACAAACTTTCTCACTTTTTTAAAATTTTCATTTGAGCTTTGTTTGTCATGGGACGATGAAGATTGAGGCGTCTCCGATGACTTTGCATAATTTGATGTCTTTTCTGGACACTTGAAAAAGCGCACTGATTTCTTACGCTTGGTAGGTGGAACTGGAACAACTTTGGTAGC
>JBCEWC010017000.1:0-12762 GCA_038996855.1 Solanum aculeatissimum
TTTGGGGATGATATTTTTGAGATGAGGGTTTTTCGGAAACAACCTCTTTATCTCTATGAGATAGTGGTAAGGTCTGCGTACATTTTACTCTCCTCAGACCCCACTTGTGAAATTTCACTGATATATTATTGTTGTTGTTCTATATATATACATATATATCGACTAGAAAAAGTAAACAGTAAATTCGACCAATTATTTGCATAAAGATCTAAAAAAAAAAGAATCATAAACAAACAACCAAAAAGTACTAGTGCACTAGAAAGAACCCTCACAATCAAACAATTTTGGGCCCAAAACAAATAACCCGTACCAACAAAAGGCCCACATAGATGTTGACCCACCACCAAAAAGTTACAACTCAAAGCCTGGAGCCCAATCATATTTAACTCTTTACCCCTCATTATCATCTTAATAACCTTACATGCCACTGACTTTCAAGTGGCGGTTGGATTCCTCAACGGAAAATATTTTCACTATATTTAGGGCAAATATTTAATTATAATAAATTAATTTTACGCAAAAATAGAACGTAATATGAATAATTTTATCGTAAATATCACATCAAAATTTTTAATTGTATTTTTTTGGGGAGAGATTTTAGATATTTGAGCTCGTATAGCTTTGAAACGAAAATTTAATGCTTATTATAGAATTTCAAAAAGAGGTCGATCTGATTCTTAAAGCATTTTACCGTTCTTAGAGTTCACACGTTCGATAGTTAGAGAATAATAAAGGGCGAAAAACTCAAGTTTCATCTTTGTTTGATCCATTTCTTGTAAATTATTCCTTTTTAATCATTTTTATGGTACAAAAACTAATTTTTCGAATATTACATTATTTTGTTACGATTATTAATGTTCTTAATTTCCTCTTCATTAGAGTTCACATTCGGTAGCTAGAGGATAACAAAGGGCGAAAAACTCAATTTTCATCTGGTCAATTTCTCGTAGATTATTCCTTTATAGTCATTTTTTTGGTACAAAAACTCATTTTTTGAATATCACATTATTTTGTTACGATTATTAATGTTCTTTCCTCTTTATTAGAGTTCACATTCGGTAGCTAGAGGATAACAAAGGGCGAAAAACTCAATTTTCATCTTTGTCTGATCCATTTCTCGTAAATTATTCCCTTTTAGTCATTCTTATGATACAAAAACTCATTTTTCGAATATCACATTTTTTTGTTACGATCATTAATGTTCTTTCCTTTTTATTAGAGTTTACATTCTGTAGCTAGAGGATAACAAAGGGCGAAAAACTCAATTTTCATCTTTGTTATTCTTATGTTACAAAAACTCATTTTTCGAACATTATAAATTATTATTATTTATTTAAAAATAATTTAATTTTTAAATAATTATTTAATTGTAATTAATTTTGTAGCAGCTGAGAAGTCACTTGTTAACAAAGAAAAAGAAAAGAATAACTGCAAAACGTTTTCCCCCCCAACTCTTTCTCTCTCTACAAAACCTATACATACAATATATCATTTTCTCTCTCTACATATACATACAGAGAGAGAAAGTAGTGAATCAGGCCATTAGCTTACTTTTACTTGGCCCTCTGTACTTCTCTCTGTCGCCATTGTATCACTGTTGCATAGTTTTTAGAGAGAGAAAGTGCATAGTTTTTGTAGAGAGAGAGTTGAGTTTGTGGAGTTCGCGGATGGGTCCATCGACGGCGACGACGGGGCAGAGCAACAGTAGTTACGATCTGTCGTTTAAGATCTTGTTGATCGGAGATTCTGGAGTTGGAAAGAGTAGTTTGCTTGTTAGCTTCATTTCTAATGCCGTTGACGATCTGGCCCCTACCATTGGTACTATCTCTTTGCTCGTTTTTGTTTTTTTTAGCTCAGCTTGTGAGAAAAATTTGTGTTGATCATTTTGATTTGGATTTTGGAGTTAACGAGCTTGGAGTTTTGTATCTGGAAATCCGATGAATGAATGAAATAGTATACAACATGCCGGAGTATTTTATGATTTGTAGTTCAAGTTCATTTTGTTTGATTCTCAGATTAATTAGCTACTTACTGCTGTGTTTTGCAAATCATACTTACAAATCAGTAGCTGTGTTTTCTTTTAGCGATTTACTCTAAGTTTTTTATTCTCAGATTGATCATTAATATTTACTGTATGAAGTGAATCTGAAAAATGTTTATAGTTTGGAAATCAGATGAGCTTTGGATTTTTTTTTTAATGATTTTTGTTATAATTAATCAGTTGCAGTTAGAGGTTTGCATTATTGTTGTTCCTTAATGTTGAGGAGATCTTTTTGGATTCTTAGCAGTTTGTTTGAATGTATACTTAGAACTAGAAAATGATCAGTATTTTAGATCCTAGTTCTGGCTCCAAACTTATTCAGTTTCAATTAGGCGTTTGAGCCATTATTGTTCCTTAATGTTGAGGTGATTCTGTTGGATTCTTAGCCGTTGATTTTTGAATTTATACTTGAAACTAGAAAATGATCATCATCTGGATCCTAGCTCCGGCTCCAAACTTATCTTACATTATTTACCAAAACTAGTAAAAAAAAAAATCTTCTTTGTAAGAAATAGAACAGAGTATTTATGTATCCTGATAATAAATTTATCTGAAATTCTTGTAATTTGTTTTTAAAAAAATCTGAAATACACTATTGTCTGAATAGTAATGGACTTTGTTTTTAGGGTACTATAAAGACAGAAGAAGAGAGAGAATACAAAAAGAAGACAGATTGTTAGGACTGTTTTCACCAATTGCTAGGTTGTCCTTTAACATATAAGTAATTACTTTTTAGCCCTATTTTGAGACATTGTGTCTGGTTTTGAATTGAGCTGATTTCCCTTATTAATGATCACTTAAGTTTTATATCAGAGGAATATTGTTTCTGCTATAAATAAATATGCTGATACCTTTCTGCTATATCTTGATATTGCCTAAACTAATCTGATATTTGTTTTAGAAATACAGCATCTTAAATTGTTTACGGATAGTAACATAGAGTAGAATGTGCTGGTAGGAGGTATCCGGTGGATTAGTCTAACCGGATGCAAGTTGGCTTGGCCACCAGCACGGAAAAAGAACCTAGGCTAGAATGCCTTTGTGTCTGCATGTTGCTTTAGGTTAATGCTCCGACTGGCAAAAGATTGTAAAATAAAAAGAACAAGAGAAAAAGAGCAAACAAGAAATGTAGATTTGGGGTGTCTCAATTTTTTTCCTTTCCTTCATCTTTCTCTCTCATCCTGATAGCAGATCTAGTGATTTATTTAAACATCTTTTAAAGTTGTCAACTAAATTCTCATATGATGTTTGATCTCTCTAATACAATTTACTACTGACTTTATTATTCTTTTGTCTGATGACTAGGTGTCGATTTTAAGATTAAGACGCTCACTGTTAGTGGGAAAAGGCTGAAGCTTACCATTTGGGACACAGGTAAGAACCAAAACAGTGCCTAGACTCTGGAATTTAGTTTACTGTGTCATACAGTGCCAAATATCTACCTGTATTTATCATTCTAATGTAATCTGGTTCTGATGAAATCTGCACTAAAACTTCAGAACTCCATAATGAAGAAACATTCAATTAGATCTCTTTTTGCAATGTTGGATTATGTACTTAAACACAGATCAATCTATTGAAACCTCTAATTTACCTGATAACAAAAACACAACTTGATCTACATGATGATTGGTTGGTTTTACTAAAGATGTGCCAATTTGACTTTCGCCATTTTAAGATGCATGATTTGTTAAGGAAAAATGGATATGTGGTAAACTCAACCCCCCAAAGGAAAAAGTTAGCTCATGATGTAAATATCCAAGATCATTTAAGGAGACTATAATCCATTCCCTGGTCCAATATTTGATACCCTAATACCCTCCTTGCAAGCCAGACTATCTAGAGTGTGTATAACATAACACTGGGGCCAACACTGGAAAACACAACTAGGTAGATGACTCTTAGACCATGTTAAGAAAAATAAACCATGTACTTAGCTAAACCTAGATGCTCGTTCACTATAGGAGGGTTGTCTATGGCCACATTAGGAGACAATAATCCATTCCCTCATAGTAACATAACACCAAGTTACATAGAATTTCTCTATGCTACAAGGCTAATATGTCAATATTGCATAAAATTGAATCACTACACGGAGAAGTGTGTAAGGCTCATGAATTGTGGAATTCAACATTTTGGCGGAACTACTGAAATCATTTTTACTGATCACATAGAGATAAAAAAATTTAACTGAAATAAATGTTTTCATAGGTGTAACCTTTACTATTGTTCTGCTCCAACAATATAGCAGTTTGTCTCTGTATCTTTGCCAAAAATTTCATAAAGTATCTGCTTTTACTTAGATACAATGGAAAGTTGTAATTGTACATATCATGTTTCCTACAGCTGGACAGGAGAGGTTCAGGACACTGACAAGCTCCTACTACAGAGGTGCTCAGGGGATCATTCTTGGTAAGTAAAAAGTGAATTGATCCTTCTCAAAAAAATAAAAAGTGAATTGATGCATTTTCTATCTGGTGAGAGGATACATCCATTGTTCATAATGCATCTATGGGTTAGTCAGAGCTAGACTTTTGACTTTTGTTATTACATCACTTATCTTCACTCCTGCTTAACGCCATTCTGCCTTTTCCCACCATGATTGAACTATGCATAATTAAGTGGTCATTTGGTCATGAATATTTTTTTACTTTTTTCTGGAAATCATGTTTGGTCATAAAATTCCAAAATTCAACTTGAAGTTGAATTCCGTTCTTTTAAAATCTCCAAAAGTTGTTTTCTTTTTGAGAAAGAAGAAACAAAAGTTGTTTTCACTCTCAAATCACTCACAAAAATACAAACACAACTCCAATTTCCAAATACCATTTTCCTTTACTTGATTGTCTGCAATTTTTATTTTTGATCCAGCAGCTGTTCATATTTGTTTATTGCATGTCCAAAAGTAGAATGATTTTTTTGATAATACTGGTGAGCCTTCATGCTATTGGTTTTTGGAGCTTCTTCTCTTAGGTATCGTCGATCTAACTGCCATCGGTTCTATTAAATGACAATTCTATGCTATGAAACTTAGGCTCCCCTTCTTTGATTAATCTGATTAAACCTCCTATAAATCTGATTCCAGTGATAAGTTTTCATGATAATCTTCTGTAGTCTTTTTCGGGTTGCTGGAATTCTGTCTGTCAAGAATAGTAGTCAAGCATCCCAGTCTATTTTCATAACAACTATATAGAACTTCTCCATGATGAAATTCTTGCTGATTATTGCCTCAGTTCTTTCTGACTGGTTCCCTTCAGAGCAACTAACTGCAAATATCAAATAACTTTCGGGTTGACAGGGGGATCCTGTATTTCTACCTTTGACAGCTTTCCAATCTCCATTAATTGAATAAGATTTGTGGGATGACTGGTAGAAAATGTTCAAATTCAAAAAGGTGTCCATGAATACCTGACAAGAAAAGTAATTTTCCTTTTTATAAGAAGCATTTATCTTTGCTTTCGTTGTTGACATATTTCTACATTCCTCTTAGTTGCTTTGTGTTCTCCAAATTCTTGAATGCATTTCTTCTATTATGTTTGCTATTGCTTATTTAAAATTTTGTTTACAGTTTATGATGTAACGAGAAGAGAGACCTTCACAAACCTGTCTGATGTGTGGGCAAAAGAGGTGGAGCTGTATAGTAATAATCAGGATTGTGTAAAGATGCTGGTTGGAAATAAAGTTGACAGAGTATGTTCTTTGTAAAAATGAATATGCTTGCACCTCTGTCTCTCTTTCTAACTTTTCTTGATAGTTGTGTTGGAGCCTATTCGTTTTGCTTCTTGAATATAAGTAATCTAAGTTGTTGGTATCCCCTCGTCAAATGCATGCCTCAGGGTGTGTACTATCTATCTTATTTTATTGTTCTGTTGCAGAATGGATTACAGAGTTAAAGAGGATGAGTTTGGTGGGAATATCTTTTAGAGTTTATCGTTATTGATCTTTAGCATAAAAATTAACATTGCAGTCCATTATTGTTGCTTGAATAAATTCTGCATGAATTTTGTAAACCAACTTTTGTTCTTGCTTTACTATTGGCTTAACAGGAATCTGAGAGAACTGTGACCAGGGAAGAAGGAATTGCCTTAGCAAAGGAACTTGGTGGTCTATTTCTTGAATGTAGTGCTAAAACTCGAGAAAATGTGCAACACTGCTTTGAGGAGCTTGCTTTAAAGGTAAATGATACATTCTACAGAATTCATGATTTCTCTGTAGGGTTCACAAGATACATTGTCGTCAAGTTAGCATCATGGGACATCCTTTTTGTTTCCAGATGCAGTGTCCATTTGTAATTCCCCTTGATTTTACACACTTAAGGAAAATGTCTTGCTTCTGTCAGTCAGTAGATTAGTTCAATACTTCAATTTATTCTCAAGATACATTGTGTTCTACAGTGTCACATACTAGACACGTAGTGTGACTAATCAACTCTCAAGATCAAGAACCCATACACTCCAACGTTTCTCGACTTGATATCCTTGACCCTTCAAGCTTTGAGAAACGTTGCAGTCCAACAGTTCTGATCTTGTTGACTAAAAATCTGGATTTTCAGGATTAATGTTTCAATCGATTTTCTAATTAGACTATTGTATTCAGATAATGGAGGTGCCTAGTCTCATTGAAGAAGGATCCACTGTAGGGAAGAGAAATATATTGAAACAGAAACAAGAACAGCAAACACAACAGGGTGGTAGTGGTTGTTGCTCATGAAACTCCTAGGACTTCAAATTGAAAAAGTGTGCACTAGATGGTGCATACAAGATATGTATATGCTGTTTTCTTTTCTTCTTACTGTTTTTATCTTGCTTCTCTGAAAGTGGTTAGAAGTTTCATGTAAAGTAATTTGTCGATGTTGGTCATTGGCCAATGTTCTTGTTAATATTTGCCAGATTGCTGTCAAATTGGGGGATTTTTCATAATTTTAATGTGCATTTCATCACTAATTGCCTTTGAGAATCAGCACCATATTATTGCACTATATGATCCAGTATATGTTTTCATTTCCTTTATGTATACTACTTGGAGATTTGCAAACCAAAATCTTCTGTGCCAATCATTAATAACCACTTCAAAAAAGATCGAGTATTTCTCGCACTGCAATCTCACTATAAAGAGTATTGCAACATTCAGTGCATTAGTCTCCAATTCTACATAATCCCCAATCTTCTAAAATTGGTTCTGGTAAATAACTTCTACTTGCAAAACAAGGGGAATCACATCGACAGTAGCCAAGCGCCCTCAATTTTCTTTATGTAGACCTATATGGACGGCCAATTTCAGCACTTATAGCTTCGTCTAAGATTATGCAAGCTTCACTTTCAGGGTCAACAAGCTCAGATGGGGTCTGCGATAATCACAATTCAAACGAGCCACATTGAATTAATCAGAGTAATTAGAGTATTTTCAACTTAAATAAATGATTGTTAGCTGCACTTACCCTTCCCATTAAATTGTTCCTACAAGCAGAAGCCCCTGAAGCTATCAGTAATCTGATAACATCTACATGTTCACCCCAAGCAGCATGGTGGAGAGGCTACAAAAATTACAACAAATACAATCAGTACAAGATGATGTAGCGGTTTCATTTACTAATTTCCAAGATTTACATCACCAACGTAAAACTGAAACCTTGCATAGCATTAACTATAAGTAGAGATGCCTCACCGCATCACCTTCTTCATCAAAGGTGTCCAGCATCCTTTTCACGCATTCAGGGTCAGGTGCATTGTTTATAAGTAGACGGGCTATTTCTGTGTATCCTGTTAAAATAATCAGCATTAAGAAAGTAAGCAAGGTTAGGGCTTGGAACTTGCAACCGTATGGTTTGGGTTAATGTAGTTGGTTCACTTGATGCCTGATAAATGCGGTCAAAGCCTAAGATTCGCCGACTGTAAACTTCAAATGTGCCATCTCTTTACGGTAAAAAAGAAATTAATATGCTTCAAAAGATGCGACAACAGAGGGCTTGGAACTTGCAACCATATGGTATACCTCCAGCACAAGCATCATGCAATGGAATTGCTCCATCTTCATCCTTAGCCTCCACAGAAGCTCCCCTCTCTAACAGTAGCTGAGTCAAATACACTATTATATTAGTATTAGTCAAAAACATGATAAAGAAAATCAACACCAACAGATCCATCATAATGTAATATCTGCTATAGGGACAGTTTTCAATTGAGGATAGCTGAGTGGACCAACCTCCACACATGACAGATGGCCATACAGACAAGCAATATGAAGAGCAGTGTCCCCATCTTCTAGAGGTTCATCAATGCTTCCATCAAAATTATCTGCAGCAGTCCATCAAGTAGTTTCATGAATATGACAGATACATTGATAACAACTTATTTACTTCTCCCAGAAACATGGGTGACAACAAATCCACCATAAATGACACAACAGCGCCATGATCAAATAGTAGCTTGGTAGATGTCCTTTTAGATCCACAGAAAATGGCAATGAACTGTTATTGGGTTGTGTAGGAGATGAAATAAGAATGATGCTCCAACCTGTCATGCGTAAAAATAGTTGCAAGTTGAAATATGAGCATCACAATTGAAAAGTGAGATTTACCAAAACTTCTACCGCTGCTAACACCAGGCCGAGTAACCTAACCCACAAGAAAATGAGAGAAACAGATGATAGCTTGAGATGATTCTTGGCCCAGTGGAGGATGCTGATGGATCATCATAATGGTGGGAGGCACTGTCACTCCTCTCCTAAGAGGGTGGGTTTCTCGTCAAGAATGAACTCAAAAAGAGTGGTAAGACTGAGTAAATTGTATTGCCCTCCCTCCACCTCTACTTTGTTGTGAAGGTGCTGACTTTGCTGTATACAAGCTTAACTGATCAAATATTCCTCACATCACCCTTGGGACCACAACAGAGTAGGGTACTGTATCCCACCTAGCTGAATGAATTTGGCAAGGTAAATCTTCATTTCTCCCTCTCTTGCATTCTAATATATGCATTGGCTTTGTTACATTCCAGCTTAAATCATCCGTGTTCCTTTCTTTACACTTGGGATGGAAAGGAGGGTTTGCAAAACTAACCTTGTCAATGGGGTTTCAGACAACAAGGCAACTCTCTTTAGGACCAATCTCTAAAGCACAGCCAATGTTCACACTTGTTTCCATGACATTCCTTCATCTCAACCTCCAAGCTACATGCCGTAAGTCACTTTATTTCTTTCTCTGGACTAATAGGAGCATGCAACTCTAAGCTCCACGTCATAATATTTAGGTATCAAATCCTGTGAGGACTTTAAGGGCGTTCCGAACGTGTCCTTATAAATGCCAAGAACAATCTCACACAAACATGCTCTATCATTACCCCTCTATCTACATTTGTGCATGATGCGTGCTTGTGTTGTTCCACTATGTAAGGCATAGCAACAATCATCAGTATGTACCAACTTTCTTGTCAACTCAAGGTCTTTTTTAAAAGAGAATTCATAATTCTACTTATTTAGCAGAAGGAGCTGCCAACTTTCAGTAAAAACCCGCCCCCAAATTATAGAACACTTACTTACTGGAACATTAAACCAACAGATTCATGTCTTTATTGTTCCACTTGCTACGACCAAATTATCACATGTCCATTTCATTGTTACAACTTTCTTTTTTTATGTTAAATCAGAATATATAGGCAAATTCATATAAATCTTCGAGTAGCACTCCTGAATCTTCAACTATTCAACCAATATCTCCTGCCCCCAAAAAGCTATATATTCTTCCATAAATTCAAATGCATCAGTTCATCCTTAGGAAGTATGCCCTTTACAACAGTAACTTGAACAACATGTCAAAACTAGCAAAGACCATGCAGACAAATAAGGTCAACAGAAAAAATAAGTTAACAAGTCAAAAACTCAATAGATAATATCAAAGACGGATATAAAATTTTAACCCAGAAGTACCACTGCACCCACTACTATTTTGGAGCAGTAGGTGAATTTTATATAAACATATATTTTTGAAAATATATAATTCAAGAGAAGGACAATGGGCGACACTACATCTGCCCATCCTAGACTATATAGGGAAACGGAGCGAGGAACAGATGAGATCAACACAAAGAGTGTAGTTGGACTAGAAAACAACTACATCTTTTGCTATTTTAGTTTGGAGTTTGTTGTGTCTTTGTGAGTGCTTGGACATTGGAAGTACCAATATGAAAGAGGATAGAGATTCATCCTGATGAATACCGCCAGTTTGATTTCATCTGCAACCCCACCTTATCAGCCACTTCATTCGTCAAAGACAAATTTCATCAATTATTCTCACACACTGCATTTTCTTCACTCTCATGTAGTACCATTCTTATTGAGCTTATTCATCCACAAACACTAAAGCTTAATATGTTAGTATGCTTGTGTTAATAAGAGTGTGTTTTTGATTTGAGGTTAGTATACAACAATAACCACACATCAATCCAAAATGAGTGAGGTTCAGTTATATGAATCCTTACTGACCATGTTTCTGCATTTATACATCTCAGGCCAACATTATACAAAATACAAATAACATAGAATTACTAGAAGCTCCCTATATTTTCGATCGCATAAAATCTCAAATAGGGGTAAAAGACTCCTAGAAAGCATAGGACCTAACGGACATGTACTAACATGACAAAAACCTATTCCAAACTAATTGGTATCACCTATATACATCTTTTCCCACCATTGAGCTCTATGTTTTGCTAAGTCTACATGGATTCCAAGAGGTTGTAAATTTTTCGAGACTATTTAGGTTCACCTCATCCCTTTATAATACTTCACTCACCATGGTTCCACAACTACAAAATCACTTAATGTGATTGAGCTATATGTTTTGCTAAGTCTGCATGGATTCCAAGGGGTTGTAATGTTTTTGAGATAACTTACTTGATGCAATTTTAGTCTACCTCATCTCCTTTTATCACTTCACTCACCATAATTCTACACCTACATAAATACTCCACTCACCGTGACTTCACACCTATAGAAAACACTTCACTCACCATAGTTCTACACCTACATAACCACTCCACTCACCATGACTTCACACCTATATAAAACACTTCACTCACCATAGCATCACACCCATAGAAAACACTTCACTCCCTATAGCATCATACCTATACATAATGGCGGAGCTGCCTAATTCTTCCGGAAAATTACATTGTTTAACTAAGTTAAAATTTTAGTTTTACGTATATATGTTAAATACTATATACTTTTTTATACTGTGACACCTACTTACTAAAATTTTTGACTCTGCTACTACATACAAAAACACTTCACACCTACCGTGACACTTCATTCACCATTGTTTCACACCTACAAACCAGTACATCTGGAGTTCGAATTGGACTATAACAGGTCCGATTCAAGCTAAACGGGATATAAATGAGGTTCATATTAACACTAGACCTCCAATTAACTTAACACAGTAGCGATTGTTCTGTAGTACTCAAACAGGGCTAAAAATAAACAAAAATTGGTAAGAGAATATACCTAGGGCTTGGCGAAGGGCGTCGACGTCGCCGATCTCGGCGGCTTTGAAAATGTCACGGAGGTGAAGAGGTATGTGAGAATCCGGCTCTTCCTCGAACTCCATTTCCTCCTCGAATAAACCGCCTTCGTCTTCTTCTTCACCCAACAGTCCATTACGTCCCCTTGGTACCGCCATTTCTGTCTAACTTTTGAGGTTTCTCTCTTCAATTTGTAGTGTGTATATATATATATATATGATTATAGAAGAAAAAAAGAAGGGTTTGTTAAAGGCATTCTACATAAACAATTAAACTCGTGTTTTAATTTGATTTTAACTGATATTTTATAGGTATAATTACAATATAAAGAAATATATATTTTATGTATAGTCAAACTATATTTAGTTTTTGAATATATCATAATATATATTAGGATTATTACATCCACAAATCACTGAGAAAAATTATTTACACACAAAATAACCTATTTTTTTAATTACAAAAAATAGTCATCCGGCTAACTTTTAGCTATTTGTTATAATTTTGGGCATTCAACCCTCGTTGTATAGGCATGCATAGTCAGTGTATATTTATGTATCATAATGTATATTTAGTGTATAACTCATGTATAAGTAATATATATTGTATAGCAGTGTATACTTTCTATAACTATATTGTATAATTTCGCAGATTTAGGACTATTTTTTATATAAATAAAATATTTTTGTCCATCTTTTTTTTAACTTTTTAAATTTAAATTCAAGATCTCTGATTACGAATATTTATTGAATTTCTTTAGCCTCTGAAAATGTTTAGTTGCTACTTGGAAACTTATGGGCCTTACTACAAGAAATACCCAATTGTTTTCCATAAGCAGCTTGGCCTGTTTTCATTACCAAACAAACCCAACCCTCTATGGGCGGAGTCACCTTACGGCAAGGGAATTCGTCTGAATTTTTTCAACGAAAAATTATATTACTTATATATAATTAAAATTATTTTATATATATATATATAATAGAGGTTGAATCTCCTTCGACTAATTCATGTGTTTATTTTTCAGATTTTGACTCTCTTTAATTAAAATCATGATTTTGCCACTACTTCTAAATGTTCCACTAGACAAAAAGTATGTATAATAAATTAAATTAATAATAAAAGTTAAATATAAGGGAAACTTACCTAGATATACCATATTAAGAAAATATTTATCATTTATAGCAATAATAATTTATTTTCATTGAACAC
>JBCEWC010017001.1:0-12762 GCA_038996855.1 Solanum aculeatissimum
TATATTTATATAATATTTGACACACGTTTGTATACAATTTATACAATATCGATACATATTTACATACTATTTATACAGTATTTATACATACTTATACATAATTTATACAATGTTGCTTTATTACATTACTATCTATACAATATCGATATACATTTATACACTTGTACACAAAATCGATACATAAAAAAATAAATGAAAAAAATTTATTTGAAATTATTTCTTTTTATGTATATAAAAAACCATCACAAAATAAAAATAAAATAATTTTTAATAAAAAATAATGTTACCCAAAAAATACATGAAAATATTTTATTTTTGAAAAGATATTTTTTATATGAAAAATTAGAGCAAAATAAAAATAAAAAAAATTATTAAAAAAAAAGAAAAAAACGCAGCAAAAAAATAAATAAAAAAAGGGTAAAAATTTCAGCTCTGCCTTAAGCTGATTTGTGCAAAAAAGAGCTTAACGGCCTTGGACTTATTTGAGCTATGTTGAGCCCATAATCTTCATAGGCTATTTTTTATGTAAATTTAAAGTGAGCTATATTTTATGTAAATAAATTTTTTTATTGTATACATCTGTAATTGTCCCTTGTTAAATTGGCTTAAAAATTTTTATCATGCCCAGTTGAATTCGATTGTGTGGACGATGTGAATCTGTATTTTATTGTGTAATTATTTTTTATTTTATCCATCGAACTAATGATTCAGAATAATGAAGTGGCCAAGGAATATAAAAGAAGAAAACCTTGCTATGTGATCTTTTTTGTACCTGTCTCCATTCTGTAATATCGAATGCAATGAATCTGTGCAGCATATCTTTTCCTAAAGAATATATTTGTAATTGCAAAGGCTGAATGGGATTAATTAGCCTTTTTCTTCTTTTGGTAAGATGCACATGTATGATTTTTGTGATTATCTTCTCTTAAAAGATAATTATCCCTTTCTTTATTTTATATTTTATTGTGGGTGAAGAAGCCAATTCAATGTCTCTCTGTCCACTATCAAAATGGAATATTTTGACAAGACGGAATAATAAATAATTCATCTTTTCGTATGAATAAAAATTGGACTTTGAGGCTCTTGTTCTGGTCTTTAAAAATTGTGTGATACATGGATTTTGTTATTTCATGTGATATTAATGTAAGGAAATTAAAATTGCTGAATACATGTACTAAATTAGGTACTTGTTAGAATAGTCTTATAAACACCTGGACTAAATCCCAGAGTCAAAATGTAAGTCAAATTTGTAGAAGTTCACTTGTTTTCATGCAGAATCATTGATTGAGGAATCAAGTAGAGTGAAATAAATTAAGATGAACTATTTTCTCCACTTGTCTTCAAGAAAGAATTTGAGTGTTTCTCTTTCTATAATTATAAACATTTAGTATTAAAGCCACTTATTTTAAGGAATTTATGGAGAATTCAAACTTTTAAAATATTCGAACGAAATGGATATGGGCAAGACCGCAAGAATAGCTATTATAACAATGAGAATATTGTGCTAGAGAAGCACCAAGTACTGGAAGAAATTTATGTATTGGTAGGCGAAAATATCAAGATTTCAAAAGTTAAAAAATTATTAAAAAGAATTTCTAGGCAAGGAAGTCAATCCTAACGAATCAGTTGCTTATGGAGTGATGATGTTCCGTAAAAATACGATAAATTTGATATCATTTATGTGAGCTTTTGCTACTCATTAAGCATGTTTTATGTCATTTCTTATGTGTTTCATGCTTTTATAGAATTGTCAAATCAAAATTATAAGAACGAGAAATAATTGCCCAAACAAAGCTGAAAAGAACAACATACAACATTAGATACGTGGATTACATATCTAAAATCAAAGATCCATAGGACCATTGAAGTTCAAATTGCTGAACGAAATGCATGCCGTAGTTCACACTATGCGACTGCAAATTAAAATAGAAAATTCAAATTTTTGACATTTAATATGCGATCGCAAACATTGAAATATGTACTATAGAATGATGATATAGCTAAAGATCTAAAGATGGTAAAACGCAATCTGTGAAAGAACCATTCAACATGCGAATCAAATATTCTACTTGAGGATCAATATGTGGCCCCAAATTGGCACTATGGGGCATTTTGTTACGTCCTTGGTCTTTTACTTATCACACACGCGGTACCTGATAATTTGCTCATGTTCTTGCACTTCTTGCTCACAATCTTGCTATGTCAAATCAACCTAAGACTTTAGAAATTACTATGATAGAGAGAACACAAGAGAATTGACAGGAGGAATATTTTGTAGAGAACTTTGATATGTTTTTGCTTAATGATTTTACAAATGGATGTTCCTCTATTTGTACTACTCACTCACGGGATAATATGTAATAATAATTGTTAAACAAGTTCCTACATATTTACAAATAAGTCTCTTTTCTAGAATATTCTATAATCCTAAAATATTTCAAGGACATTCTATGTAAATCTATGATATTCTAGGATCTACCATGGAAAATTCCCATATTTCTCTAGAATATTCCACTGAGACTAGTCTTCTTTCCTACATAAGCTTCCCAATAGAAATTTTTTTTTATGTCACGTGGCGTCTAAGTGGTGTGATGATGTGACGACACTCTCCCCCACATGATGTTGCAACGATCGCAATGCATTCCTGCTACATACATTTTTGGATCTTATCTTTGAATTGCCACAAATCTTTATACCACTACCATGTGGCTTCTCTTGGCGATTGTCTCTTCCAATGGATAAGGAACTTCACAATAGCTTTTGCCCAGTCTGATAATCAATGATATCCTCAATCTTTCGATCATGTGAGGCGGTGATAGTAATAAGTGTATGGATTGATTGGTCTCTACTTGGATCATTCTTGTCTTTATGGTATGACTTAAACATACCAACATAGAATAGGATGAATCTTAAGATGTAGAGGTATGTCAAGCTTATATGAGATCTTTCCCACCTTGTAAAGAATCTCAAATGGCCCTCATATTTGTGAAATTGGTTGTGGTGCATGCCTCGTATTGTCTTAGATTGCCCTGAATTAAACTTTACCATGATCATGTTCCCAACTCTATATTCTATAGGACACTTTTTGCAGTCTGCAAATTTCTTCGTCTACTTAGCTGCATTGTCCAAGTAGGACTTAGCAGTGTCAAGTTTCTCCTCTAATCCTTTGGTCATATGATAAGCTCCCAAACTCTTTCCTTTGAATATGACTGATGGTGAATGTGGAGTTTGAGGTTTCTAGCTTGTGGCTATCTCAAATGGTGTGTACTCTTTGGATTCACTCCCGCTAGAAGTTATAAGAAAATTGGACCATGTCTAAGAGTTTTTTCCAATCCTTATGATGCACACTCACATAATCCTCAAGTAGCACTCTGGTAAGACATTGACTCGCTCTGTCTATCCATTAGTCTATAGGTGAAAACTAGTAGAGAAGTGGTCTCTATGCCAAGTTGTCAAACAACCTTCTACAAAAGTTTCAAGTGAAATGGGAATCTCAGTCACTGATAATATGCCTCAGTAAGACCTAATACTTCATCACATTTTTGAAGAATAACTTGAAATTTTCCTTGGTTGAGTAACTTGGCCAGATGGGCATAAAAGTGGAATACTTAGAAAACCTATCCATGACTATCGTGATAGTGCCATAACTGTTAGACTTTGATAGGCATGTGATGAAGTCCATAGTCACACTCTTCCATGGATGTTTTGCAACTAGTAGTGGCTCCAAAAGTCCTTTAGACTATCTCTGCTCAACTTTATTTTGTTGGCATACAAGACAAGTCTGCACATAACACTTTATATTCTTTTGCATGCACGACCAGTAGTATACCAACCCAATCAAGGCCCTAGTGCGATGTTGGCCTAAATGACCATCCCATAAGGTATCATGACTCTCATTTATAATATACCGTCTAATATCTCCAAACTTAGGCACATATACCCTCTGCTTAGTGGTGAGTAATAGACCATCCTCCACCCAAAAGTGACTTGTTTTTCCTTGAGTGGCTAACTCTATGAGATACTTGGATATTTGATCATACTACATATCCTCCTTTATAGCATCTCAAAGGTTTCAACTTGTTGTATTGATGGAAACAAGTTTGGCTTTTCAGCTTAAGGCATCAGTCATGATGTTTATCCTACTTCGCTTATACTCTAGTTGTAACACCTTGTATGTCAGAAGATCAAATTTTGGCAGAGAATGCAAAATTAGAAATTGGTACTAGGGACTACCAGCCCAATCTACGACTCATAGATAATTCTATGGGTCATATATAGGGCCTTGTCGATGACTCTGACAGTTGGAAAAAATTTAGGAAAATTAGATGGATAAATGAAAGGGATGTAAGGGTCATAGTTGGATCTACGAGTTATAGATCATGATCATAGATGGGGTCAGTGATTGCTGGAAAAGTTAAATTTCTAAACTTGAACTATGAAGGAACAAGACGAGCTTGTACATGGAACTATGGATCGTAAAATAAGTTCATGAATTAGGTTCCAAATTTTGGAAATGTGACTAAGTATAAAGGTGATCTACAAGGGGTATTCATGAAACATAGATGGAACCATGGTCCGTAGAAGGTGTTTCATGGTTTATGATCTGCAACCTAGAATTTTACTCTAATTTCCACAAAAACTTTCCATGAGTCGTCATTTGTTCCACGACTCATAAAATTAGTTTTTGTTTCTGGAATGATAGTTTCTAGTGAAGGGCAGCATTGACCTTGCCTGCCTATTTAATTCCTAAACTACACCATTTTTGCTCTAAAACCTACCCTTAACAGTCTAATACTACCATGTTCACCCCAATTACACTTCATTCACAAATTTTAAGTCTTCAAGGTTCACTCTCCTCTTCGTATTTCTCTCAAGGCTTCCATTGAAGGTTTCAACTAGGGTTTTAAACCTTTTATCCCCAAATCTAGATTTTCTTCCATAAATTCCATCTAAGATATGTGGCTTTCATCCATTGCGTACCTTCCACCCATGGAACCCAAGTATTTTCAATTAAATATCTCAAATTCAAGTTATGAAAGTTCATGGGTCTTTATGAATTTGCTTTAAATACATATATTATGACTTATTTTATGAAAGTTGACCTATTTTGATAAATTGATATCCAATTGCATGAAATCGATGATTTACAAGGTATTCTATACCAAGCAATCTAGGATTTTGAAATATCATGCCCCGAATTTACACCCTAGACATGGTCGACATTTAGAAATCATTTCTAGTCCCAAGCGAACCACTTGACTTGACTACTTATTCAGCAGAAGACTTAAGAAATGATGATAGGCTAGAATTAAACACAACTACTAAATAAATATCTGAAATTGTAATAAAGTAGACTAACTTAGGAGTCAACAATTTGAAAGAGATACTGAAATACTGTCTACTAGTCTATGAAGCCTCTTCAAGTCATGACTAAAGAGCGGGTATCGCGACAAGCCATGAAAACCTTAACTAAAATAAATACAAAAGAAATAAAGACTCCCTAGATCCTCTAAATGCAAAGAAGCCTCACCGACTACTGATTGGGATTGCCTTATTGAATGTATGCTATCATGAGTACCTGAATCTGTATCATAAAATGATGCATCACTAAAGAGTGTTAGTACATGAAATGTACGGTATGTAAGATGGCAAACAAATACTAAGGAAAGAATACTCAACTTTATAACTGAACTGAGATAGCTCAATTGATAAAAGTATGTCATGCAAGTAAAATATATGCTTTAAATGCGTTTAAAAGTGCAACTTAATATAAAAAAATACTTACTTTAATGCATTAATGAGCACAACTAAATATATAAAAAAAATATAATACTCAAATGCGTAGCTCTGAAAATAACTCAACACAATTAAATATGCAACATAATAAAAACAAACACTTTAATAAAGAAATAAAAAATCTCAGTCCATAAAATAATAAGCTTTACTTCTTGGGGAGTTTCTCTAACCGACAACCATCACTATGAACATCATAATGTGCAACATCTTGCCCAATACAGGGGTAGGACCACTTCTTATCAAGATATAAGGATGATGAATTTCAAGCTTGGTGACTCTCCTCGACCATGCTTTCCTCCTCATGTTCCACACTTTATTAAATTAAGCCTACAACTATCATCAAAGCCTAAGTCTTTTCGTGCTCTCATCAAGTTCAAGTTAAACTCGAAGTCACAACATGTTACCCATAAGATTCTCATGCTTATGCAAATCTAACCTACTCGGTTTCTATTCTATGCCTTTGTAAGGAACTTTCACTTAAAGAATACTCCTTCTCACCACTCCATTACACATGCTCGAAATCCTCACCCAGAGGTCACAAATAGCCTATCACAATCACTTACATTAAGACCATCACACATTCAAACCTATCATTCTAACCACTTTATGGCCTTTTTGAGGTCAACATCACTTAAGAATCTTCACGCCTACCATAGCACATCTACGCCCATAATTGTTCTCTTACCTATCTATTGAACACATCGAGATTTCATCTTGCTCCTTCTTCACATCTATAACCTTAAATAAAATTAGTACAACATCGATATTAGAATCAATAACACTCACTCTCTCCCATAAACCATCACTCACCTACTATCATCAACATTTTTATCAAGACTAGAAAGAAAGACCATTGAAAGGGCTTAGAACGAAAAATAATTAGCATGATTCAATCAAGAAATCCAATCTGAGAACATACATGACATAATATGCTCTTCCTCATCTTTCAAGGCTCATCCTGAGTTCATAGAATTATACATAGTGCAAAACTCAAGTCACATCACGTTCAATCATAGGGCTAGAAACTTTTTAAATCTATGAATTAACATCAAAATTGTTAAATAAAGTTACCACTTCTCATCCTCAAAACTCAACATGGATAAGAATCAACATGAGGTGCATGAATCTAGGATATGGGCATGACGCTCATACATAAGACAAGAACTAAGTAACACCTCGACTGAAGTATAAGGAACATATAAAATGAAAAACATTGATATCTCATCTTGATCAAGTCATCGTTATCGATGGCTCAAAACTCACTTGGTTCATTACCTTATCATCTCCCCCTTAGCTCAAAGGTCATCTCTCTAAGTATGTGAATCAATTCTCTTTACTAAGCTATAAGTACATTTCTCCACATGGTCAAAGCATCAGTGTCCCCAAGAATATCAAACTCACTTGTTATACTATACTCAAATATATAAAATTGCTACTAAGACTATCTTCTGAGATACCACTCTTAGCTTCTTTCTATCTCTATGGGCATCTTTTTATACTTGTTGCTCTTATTGGCATACCTAGTTGCTTTATACCATTTTCATGATCTTGCCTCTTTTGTTGGTCTACTAATATTCAACTTCTATGCTCCTATACATCTGTAGAAAATTTGAATTATAATGGAAAACTCATCATCAACTATACATAATCCCCAATAGACCTAATTACTAAGAGCGAAAAAATATTTACATCAGCCTACTTCACTAATGACTCAAATATACTATGTAGGTTCCCATAGCTAGTCATAACTTAGAGATTCACAAAACTTTACACTATTCATGGATACACATCTAAATCTTTTCTTATCTAATGATTTATCCTCAATTTACTATTTCCATCTAAGGAGCACCTACATCATACTCATAGTATCACATACCTTGCAAGTCTATATCTTAATCTCGAACATATTTTATAGCAATACTCTTAGAGCAAATCTCCAATTAAGACTATCACTATCATAATGCTATCTTATTCTTCACAATGATTCTCAAAATTCAAGCTTAGGGTCTAGTACTAATATGTGCATCACACATTTCTATCATATTATATCAACTTATAACTACTAGGTAAAAATTTGAGAACATAGGCCCGCTAAAATCTCATAGCCAATACTCGATTAACAAATCCCCTCTTCACAACTCAAGTACCATTCACCCATTTATGATACCTCCTTATCTGCTAAGCTCATAACTTTATGAATCTCATGGGGCTCTCACTTCCGAATTATAAGCCTCGTTTAGATCTATCATCACAAAAGTACTATAACCCTCTATTCAACATCTATCCTTCACCCTTACTAATACGAATACTATAACACATCAACATAACTTCTTTCTAGTTTGAGCGCACTCTAAATCGTCCTAACAATAACTCTTTCTCTATACCTCATCGTGAAAAATCAGATGGTACTAACTACTCTTTTGTCAAAACTTATAGAAATCAACTCATCACCCTGTTACTTACCTAATAGATACATAACTCTAACTATAAACCTCAATCAACCACTACTATCATTATCTGGTCTCTTTTTTTCCACTATCATCCTTCCAGCTCTAGCATGACTCAATTCTACTTATGATTTATAAGACTTCAAATCATATTCTCCCAGATGGTAACATTAAACTTCTTGAGACATAACTTTTCCTCTCATGGATAATGCCGAAAAAAAGTTTTGGATAAAAGATCTGGGGTGAATCTTGATTTTACTCAATGCACGATTCATATGAATAAAAGTGCATTCTTTCGAATCAATCACTCAACACACTAGTAAGCTTTTCTCAAGCCTGGTGTAAATCTTTTTACCATTCTAATTACTTTATCACAAAGGAACTCATCAATAAGGATTTGAATAGTATTGTCTTTATCACCTCATAGATGAGGCATAGTCGAAAGGTTTTGAGCAATACACGAATCATCGTAGGTTTCTTAGGGAATAACACTATCACACGCTTCAAAATATAAAAGAAGAGAAACTTTTCCTAAATGTCAATACTCTCTCATTTATAGAAGTTGGGCCCTCACAACTATAAATAAGATCTTATAGACACGACTTTATAGAAATCCTAGGACACTTGAACTCTGTGCTCTAATACAAAGTTGTCATGCCCCGAGTTTACACCCTGGACGTGGCCGACACTTAGAAATCATTTCTAGTCCCAAGCGAATCACTTGACTTGACTACTTACTCAGCATAAGACTTAAGCAATGATGATAGGCTAGAATTACACACAACTACTAAATCAATATCTAAAATTGTAATAAAGCAGACTAACTTAGGAGTCAACAATCTAAAAGAGATACTAAATACTGTCTACTAGTCTATGAAGCCTTCACAAGTCATGCCTAAAGAGTGAGTACCACAACACGCCACGACTACCTTAACTTAAATAAATACAAAATAAATAAAGACTCTCGAGCTCCTCTGAATGCAAAGAGGCCTCACCGGCTGCGGATTGTGATTGCCTTACTCAAAGTCTGCTATCATGAGTACTTGAATCTGCATCATAAAATGATGCAAGGCCAAAGGGCGTCAGTACATGGAATGTACGATATGTAAGATGGTCAAAAAGTACTAAGGACGGGATACTCAACTTTGAAACCAAACTATGAGATAGCTCAATTGATAAAAATATAACATGTATGTAAAACATATGCTTTAATCGCATTTAAAAGTGTAACTCAATATAAAAGAAATACTTACTTTATTGCATTAATGAGCACAACTAAATATATAAAAAAATAATACTCAAATGCTTAGCTCTGAAAATAACTCAACTCAATTAAATATGCAACATAATAAAAGGAAACACTTTAATAAAGAAATAAAAAATCTCAGTCTATAAAATAATAAGCTTTACTTCTTGGGGAGTTTCTCTAACCGACAACCATCACTATGAGCCTTGTGATGTACAACATCTTGCCCATGTTGCAAGAGTCATCCCATACTTTGTCAGGGTATGAGATGAAGTACTCGGGGAGTGGATCCATACAAAAATTGGGTCATCTTAGTGGAAAAGTGGAGTTGTACTCTTGGTATAATCCTATCCTACGCTAGCTACGTAGTTTTTGGGGTTAGAGTTATCTAAACTCGTATCCAAATCGGTGATCAATACTACTACTAAAATCTTTTACTACATTTTCATGGATTTAAGAGTAATATCACTCAATAATACTTTTTTAACTTTTTGGGACTTAGCCCAACTTTAGCTTTTTTCAACTTTTCTCAAACTTGTCTCTTCTCTTTAACTGAAGAAAGTATTAATGCAATGAGTCTAAAAAATATTGATTTACTACTCAACTAACTTATAAATATAAATCCTTTAAATCTTTTTTAGACTCAACTCAATGCTTTATACTTGAGAGCGTTTCATGGAATATCTAGAGTTCATATTAGTTCACAAGTAAATGTGACCATCTTGACCTGAAAACCTATCTCAGTATTGAAATCATTAAATGTTGTGAGTTTATTCAAAAGAGCAACATAAACAAGATAGTTTGATGAGATTTACTCATACTGGAGAAAACTTGTTTCAACAATTAACCTGATATAAAATGGAGATTAAAGATTTCAAGATGCTAAGACAAACGTATGATTAATTTTGTAAGGGCCTTACATACCTGGAAGAAAAAACGTCTTGAAGAAATCGTAGCCTCTCCTTTGGGAGAATTTTGAATGCACAAATCTAACATTTTCAAGGATTTATGCGTTAATGGGATGTTATTAGGTTATATGATGGGCTTAGGAAAGTTATTTAGGTGTAAAAGGTCGAAAATAGCTTTTTGGGAAAGTCAAATAATCATCAAAATTAAAATAAAGATCTTTTGATGAGTTTTGACAACCAAAATGGTGGTCTAGGGGCACCATTGCCAAACCATTAGGTGGTATGCCAAATGGGAACCCTCGGTCGCTAATTGTTTTTACAGTTTTAAAGCTTTTTCGGAACATTTCAATGGTCAAATTTGGTGGATCACCGAATTTTGCAGATTTGATAGGCTTCAATAAAATAGTCATAACCTTTTACTATAAACTCTAATTTAGGTGATATTAGATGAGTTGGAAAGATAATTCAAATATCTAAAATTTGATATATTATTGGTTACCTAACTCAGTATGTGCAGAGAGATATGTCCATTTGAAGTTGACCCTTCTATGAACTTATACCGAAACTTAGCCAATTAAAATATTTTGAACTTGGCTTGACCTTGGTTGTCGCTTATGACCTCAAACCACATCCAACACACTTAAAATACTTAGTAAAAGACCTTAATATACGTTCATAATTTTGGAGTTATTGAATCACCCAAATGCGTAGAATTTCATATCGAAACTCAATCAGTAAGGGAGGTTTATCTCAATTTTATGTTAAAGGATTTTTGTTACCTCTATTCATCTCAAATCTATTATCCCACTATAGAATAGGCTTTCTTACCTATATTTAAGGTTAGAATCACTTGGCATGATCCCATACGCATAAGAGGAAAGTTCTAATCTTGACTTAGGAATTTTTAAGGTGTTACATGAAACACCATAGTGGGTTACTTTGATTACTATTCTAATTGATGAATTTTATTTTGCTCACGCAAATATCCTTGAATTGCATGTTTTATAGTTGTGTTGACATTGAATCCACCTAGTCTACCTAAGATTTTCAATGAAGCATGACTTGTATGATAATGGTTTAAGCTAAGGTTTATAAAAGTTATTGATTATGATCATGAAAGCCCTTTAATGAATAATTGAATGTTGGTGAAAGTTTTTTTATCAAATCAAGGATTCTTCCTATGATAAGGACCATTCTCACAATGTTGAGTAAATAAAGTTTAATGAGCTATTCTATGAACATCATTAATGATTTTAAATCTTATGATTGACCACTTTAATGCATTACTAATATTCCATGAAATTTGACTTAGCACCAAGAAGATTTGAGGTAGGGTTGGGTTCGATGGTGTCATGACCCGGGACTAGGACCTAGGAGTGACACAACTAATGGGAACCCAAGGGCCCCAAACAAGCCTCATAACATACATTCGCACATCATCGATTCAGAAGTACATAGATATACATTAAACACATAGTTCTATTGGGTGGATAAGTATGACTCAAGCTATGGGGATGTTATAGGGATAGGGATTAGCATGGAATCACATAGCACATAGCACATAACACATAAAACTAAGTGATGGGTGAGGACTCAAGCTATGGGGATATCATAGGACTTAGGACTTTCCATATCATCTCATATCACATAGTCATATCATCCATACATAGTACATGATCATAGCATCTCAAAACACACATAGTATAATCGTACGAAAGACTACAAGATGTCCAACAATGCCTCTAGTCTAGAATAGGTCGGGGACCAAAAAAGTAACATCATAACATAGTAGGTAGATAGTAGGTGGCTTGTCCTCGGATGATATGACTCACCACAAGCAACTTTTTTTCAATAAAACTAGCCGTCAAGAGGTGAATAATGATAGTCTCCGGTCCCTACATGGTTAGATCATATAGGCAAAAAAGTATGCGTTAGTATATTTGAATGTACTAAGTATGCGGGCATGCACATGCTTATGAACTCATTAAACTTGCATTCAATGTTAGATAACAAGGGCACATATATAGAAAGAATAGTATATAGAAAGAATAAAGTATGAATATGCCATAAAATTCATGATGCATGAATGCCATAATACTTAACATAGCGCAGATAAGACTTCAATCGACATAAGACCAAGTGAGCCATAACTTGGAACTCTATCATCTACCTCACAAAGATGAAAGAGGTGACCTACTTTCCAAAGGTAGATCCCTTCTTAATCATCCCTAAAAAAGGGCATAAACATTCCTATGCTAGGCACATAGTTTATGCGAAAAGAGTAAGGATCCTTGGAGATAGTCCTCGCTGCCTCCAATCCACTTGGTTCTAAGTCATAATACCGTGAGAATACATACATACATAT
>JBCEWC010017002.1:0-12761 GCA_038996855.1 Solanum aculeatissimum
TATATATAAGATCATCAACATATAAGCATACAATAAGCATTTTTGCATCATCCCCAATCTTCACAAAAAGTGTATGCTCATATGGACACTTTTGAAAACCCATTTTCAGAAGAAAAACAAAGCCTCAATGCACGTATGCCAAGCTCGGGGGGCTTGTTTTAGTCCATAAAGGATCTTCTTTAAGCGATAAAATTTATGCTCATTTCCAACTTTAATATAAGCAGGAGGTTTTTCGATAAATACCTCTTCCTCTAAGTATTCATGTAGGAAAGGTAATTTGACATCCAACTGGAAAATAGGCTTTGAATTTTGTGCCGCCAATGCAATTACCATTCTGATGGTATCATGCCTTGCAGCTGGAACATACACTTCGGTGTAGTACACACTGTACTCCTACTTATATCCCTTAGCCACCAATCACACCTTATATTTGTCAATTTCTTCATTTTTCTTCAATTTTGTCTTGTAAATCCACTTGACGCCAATGGTTTTCTGCTTCTTAGGAAGATCAATAAGCTTCCAAGTATCGTTCCTTTCAATAGCTTCAATTTCAGCATCCATTGCCTTTTTTCATTTTTCTTCTCTAACAACACTCAAAAAAACTATAGGATCGCAGTCTGTAAACAATGCAAAATGAGTAATTGCATCATTATTTACCTCAATTCCTGTTACCTTATAGTCCGACATCCATGCAGGCCTTCTGCGAACACGACGAAGAGGCTGATCAGCTGCATTAGTTTCTTCTAAAGGTTTCAACAGCCGTTTGAGTGGGAGTTTCATAAATTTCAGGTACAACTGATGGTGACGTTTCAACAACTTCTTGAGTAGAAGTTTTGGAAACTTCGGGTGCAACAACTACTTCTTTGACTTCATTCTCAAATATGATTGGAGTAGACTGCTGCATATCCCAATCCCAAGTAGTTTCTTCATAAAAAATAACATATCGGTTGATCACAATCTTCTTCGTTAGTGGATTAAGCAATTTATATGGCTTTGCTGATTTACTAACATCGAGAAAAATATTACTTTTTATTTTTGTCATCAAGCTTTTTCCTCTTCTCGTCTGGAACATGTGCATACACAATACAACCAAAAATTCGAAAATGATCGATTGTTGATTTTCTTCCGCTCCATGCCTATTTTGGAGTCATGTTCTTAATAGAAAATGTAGGGCTTCTGTTCAAGACATGAATGCTCCAAGCTATCGTTTTTGGCCAAAAACTCTTTTTCACTCTTCCATTTTCCAGCAAACTCCGAATCATATTGAGGATGGTTCTATTTTTTCTCTCCGATACACCATTTTGTTGTGGTGTATAAGCTGTTGTAAGCTCTTTTCTAATGTCATCTGATTCACAAAGATCATCAAAAACTTTAGAGAAATACTCGCCACTACAATCCATCCAAAGAGTCTTGATTTTCTTTCCTGTCTCATTTTCAACATGAACCGTGAAGCTTTTAAATGCTTTAAAAGCCTAAAATTTTTCACGCAAAAAATAAACCCAAATTTTTTGGGAAAAATCATCAGCAAAGGTAATGAAATATCTTTTACCACCATTAGAAATTGGATTGATTGGGCCACAAATATCTGAATGCACCAACTCCAAAATATCACTCGCTCTCCATGACTTCCCTTTTGGAAATTGAGAAGGATGTTGTTTGCCAACAATACATTCCTCACAAACTTGAGACAAAATTGTAATTTCAGGAAGACCTACCACCATATTCTTTTGTTGGAGAACTTTTAATATGCCAAAATCCAAGTGACCATATCTAAAATGCTATAACCATGACAGATCTCTCACTTCTGCTTTCAGACAACGCTGAATACTCTCTTTCTTTAGCGGGAACAACTTGTTTGAACTCATTTTCACAACAACAATAACTCATCTAGTGGGATTATAAATCTTACATGTACCTTTCTCAATAGTTATAACATATCCTTTTTCTTGCAACTGACCTACACTTAGCAAATTGTTTTTCAAAGCAGGAACATATAATATATTTGAGATCGTTTCTTCAAAACCCTTCTTGGTTCTAATTTTAATATCACCCTTTCCAATTGCACTCACAGTGGAAGAATCACCAAAGCTAATTATTGAATGAAAGTCCTCATTTAAAGAAGAAAAAGAAGACTTACTTCCACACATGTAATTACTGCATCCCATATCCAAGTACCAAATATTTTGTTCAGGTTCCTTCTCTACTTGGATTGCCATCAACAATGTCTCAACTTCTTTACTTTCAGCAAAATTTGACTTCTCATCCTTGTCATTCAGCAGCCTAGTATAACACTCAGACTTATAATGACCAAATTTATGACATTGATGGCATTCTACTTTGGATTTGTCAAAATTTCTTCCTCTACTTTTACCATGGTCATCACTGGCTCTAAAATTTTTACTACCTTCTTTGCTGACTTCATCTCTATATCCTCGATCTCCTCTTCCTCTTTCTCTACTTGTACCCCTTCCTCTAAAGTTTGCGAAACGAGTATTAGTAGAAGCCTTCAAAGCCTGCTCTTCCGAAGATGAACTACGATTCATCTTTTACTCATGTACCAACAAGGAACTTTGCAATTCGTCAAGCGATAACTCATTTATATCTTTTGACTCCTCAATGGAGCAAACGACATAGTCATACTTCGGCGTCAAAGAGCGCAATATCTTTTCCACAATTGTGACATCAATCATCTTTTCACCATGAAATTGCATATTATTGCTTATCTCCATTGTTTTAGCATAATAGCTCGTTACAAACTCTCCTTCCTTCATCTGCTAAGTCTCAAAATCCCTTCTCAAGGCTTGAAGCTGTGCATGCTTCACTCTAGCAGAACCTTGATATTTTTTCTTCATCGAATCCCAAATATTCTTAGAAGTTTCTTTGCAAAGAATAGTTTCTAGGATGGGACAATCGATAGCCTGGAAGAGATAATTCTTCGCCTTCAAATCTTTCAACTTTCTTGCTTCGAACTCCACCTTTTGAGCATTTATTAAGGCTTCACCTTCTGCCGGAGCTCCTATTCCGTCCTCGACAATTGGATAATACTCTTTTGACCATAAGAAATTCTCCATCAGCATACTCCAATGGTCATAGTGACCATCAAAACGCAGAATAACTGGTTGAACGTAATTTCTCTTTGAAGTCATAAACTAACAATATTGCTCTTTGGCTTGAATACCATTGATAGAAAAAAAACAAACTCGAGAAGCAAAGGTAGTATAGAGAAAGAAAGACAGTAAACGTGAAATAAATTTTATTGACTGATATTTTTCAGTGCTGCTACTGCAGTCTTTATATAGCAAGAAACACAATGAACTTAAGCGAAAAACTTAGGAATTGCCCTACAAAGCGTTCTCCTAAAAAATAGATAACAACCCACGTAAAAACTACTTCCTAAAGACTAGGACAAACCTATCAAATAGGAATTTTATTTACTAACTCTTATTTTACTAATAGTACTCTTCTAAGCTAACATATCTATCCACATTATTACCTCCTAATGTACCCATTGATTACATAAAAGACTTCGTCATCTATAAATAGTGGTGTTTTCTTCTTTTTGAAGTGCATACAATAAAGGGATGAAACATGTTAAGTACAAAGAATATTGTAGTGTGCAACAGTGAAAGAAAGTGTTGAGACAAATAAAATATTCTAAGTGCTATATTCACAAATATAAAAGAGTGTATTTATATGCTGAAAGAAGATGTTTTTATGTGGAGCTTTGGAATCTTCAACTAATCCGAAATTATTTGAGTCGTACAAAATTGTTGGGTTGTTGTATCATGGAGGGGACAAGTCAAGAGTATTACTACAAGATCGGTGAAAATTATGCCGCAACAGACTTGAATCTCCTTAAAAAGAGAGAGATATCCGCGCTTCATCCTAAATATATTTTTTATTTATTTTTAATTATAATTTATTGTTTATGTGGTATATTATACCAATAGAGTGTGAAACAAGATGACCTCCTATCCCAAGCTCTATTTATCTTATCATCTAAAGTACTTACTAGGGTTCTGAACTCACTATTCATGGATGATCAGTTTATTGAATATGAAATGTCCAAATAGAGCTCTAATATGAATCATCTTGCATATGCCGCTGACTTTATTATTTTTTCTTCTACTAATCAAGATTTTAGGAGTTCTAAAAGAATATGAGGAATAATCAGGTCAGAAGTTCAATATAGTTAAGAGTTTCTTTTATATGCACAAAAATGCAATAAGGAATATTTCAGAGATGGCGGAGCATTGTTTAAGTATAACTAAAGATCTTTTTCCTATAAAATATTTGAGATGTCTCACTATACATACAATAAAGAGAAAATATTACGATGCAAAATTAATTGAAAAGGTGAAAGAAAATTAGTAGTCATAATGTTATCATATGAAGGTAAAGAGTGCTACGCACTAGTATTTTACAAAGTATCTCTATATACGTATTATTAGTACTTATTCCACCTAGCTATATTATAAAACATCTTCATAAAATTTTTGCAAATTTTTTCTTAAGTAATAAGGAATTAGGATGGAGTAAACATTGATTAACTTCGGATAAACTTGGCCTTCCAAATCAAAAAGGAGGTCTTGATTTTAGATCTTTATTTGAAGTGTCTTAGACTTTATATGCAAAATTTTGATGGAGATTTAAAACTCAAAATAATATGTATACCAAGTACTTTTGGAACACATACTGCAAGAAATAAATCTCCGTCTTTGTGAAATAACTTTGTCTTCCAAAGTAAGAAGGATGTCTTGATTTTAGATCTCTGTTTGAAGTGTCGAAGGCTTTATATGCTAAATTTTGGTGGAGATTTAGACTTCAAAATAATATATAGACCAAGTATTTTGGGAATACTACAAGAAATAAATCTTTGTTTTTGTGAAATGGAAAGAGGCTTTCAAGTGTGGAAACAGATGACGAAAAACAGAGATAAGTTGGAATAGGTCATATGATGGAAGCCTAAAGATGAAAAATTCTAGCATCTGATTCAAAAATTTGATTAATTTAATAGCACTTTATAAACATCACCCAGAAGATCACACATGCTATATAATGAGTATTGATGAATTTCTTAATGAGGATGGGTGCAATTTAAATAAATGAAGAATTAGGTTCTTGAGAATCTAGTAGAGAATATAAAAAATAAATCGAGTCAAAATACACTCATTAACCAAGGTGACAAACTCAAGTGGATTGCAATAAGCATTGAAAATTTCAGCGTGAAAAATGTATGAGAATTATTGACAAAATAAAGAGGTAATATGTGAGGATATGAAAAGATTATGATGTAAAAATTTACGTTTCAATTCCTTTTTAGCTTGGAAAATTTGAAAAGTTAAAAGTATTTTGACTTGAAGAAAAAGTGATTGAATCAATAGAAGATCTATTTTTAAAAGGAGACATTGCTCAAGGTATTTGGAGATATTTCTCTGGAGCAATAGGCTTTTGTACTCTACAATATATCAAGTAAAATATTAGAAAATAGTGGAGCTTTGATGAAAATAACAGAATTAAAGAATTCTTTCAAGTGGTGCTGATAGTGCTTTTTTAATTTTAACAGAAGAGAATGAATATAATAATCCACAGTTTAACATATTCAATTCTTAAGATAATTTGGGAAATAACAAATACTTTGAGAAAGTTATGAAAAGTAGATTCAAGTTTCTTTTCAAAGATAAACACTGGTCTTAGATAGTGGAAGAATTGGAGATAAATATACTAGTTTTCGATTTCAAAATTGTTAAGTGAATTCCTCTCCTTTTGCACTAGGTCAAATGCAATATAGATGAGGCTTCTAAGGATAATTTTGGTCCTAGTTCAACTAAATTTTGTATTAGAAACTTTGAGGGTGTTTTATATACAAATGTTGTGTCCGTAGGACTCATCATGATTTTCCTATCAAATCTATATTATGAATATATTTTATAATCACATTCTACTATTCATAAAATCATAATCTACCTTGATCGATATCATGTTACTGCTATGGATTATTTGGATCTCTATCCCTTCATTCTGTTGATGAAGAAATACTATGATAGGAGCTCCTTTCGTAGAGGCCTTTCCTCTTTATTAATAATATAATTCTAGGCATTTTTAGGAGGAGTTAATACTTTTTTAACTTGGGCCGGGAAGAAAATGGTTTTAAAATGTATTGTAGCCACTGGTTAGCACCGCTACAACATTGGATCCACTATACAGGCTCCAACTTTTATGACCAAGAAACCACTATAGCATGCCTAGGAAGTGCCCCTCCCATTTATCTCACATAAAAAGATATTGCTATTATCCAAGATGACGCGATCCTGACTTAATTCGACTAGATTTACAAAATTTCAAATTTGCCATTTATCTTGGATATTTTTAATAACGATGATGTTAATTTTTTTATTAGATATCAATTTATCAGTGTGGGAGTTATTTAGGAAGAGTTGATCTATATCAAATCCGTATAAAAAAATCTATTACATTTAGAGAGGAGAAACATGACCACAATGAATAACACAAAATTTAGCAGGTGGCCACCACAACAACTAAAGGCCCTTTGTGGCAATTTAGGGGACACTATTATGACCCTTGGTAATTTCAAATAAGGTAAAATTGGATTTCTCATTTTTCAACTCCAAATCTGTCTCCGCAAACTACATTTCCTCTCTTCCTACATCTTTTCGATGTCATTTTCTAAGGTAATCCTCTTACGCTAACTTTATTACATTATTAGGCACTTCTAATTTACATACTCATGCCTAAAAATGATTGATTTTGGTCTAGAATCAAGGGAATTGGTCAAGGTTATATTTTCTCCGATGACTTTTAGATTTTAGAAAACGCTATATAATGGACTTAGTGATTTTTGTTATTTCTTATTTTATAAATTAAATTTTCATATTATTATCGTGTTTTATAAGTTGAACTATATAGGTTGAGATTCTTATCGTTGGTTCGCGTACCTAGGATGATAAGTGTGGTGTCACTCACAGTGCATTTTGGGTCGTGACAAACTTAGTATCAGAGCTTTAGGTTCATTGATCTCATCACATAAGGACAGGTCTAGTAGAGTCTTGCGAAATAATATAGGGACACCTTTACTTTTCTTCGGGAGGTTACAAGATCCTAAGAAAACTTCCTTCTTATTCCTTTCGTTCTATTACTTGAATCCAATTGGTATCTAGGTGATACAAATTGGTATTTGATTTTCTTTATTCTATTTCATAAGATGGTTAGAACTAGAGCAACAACAGTGCCTGAGCTATTCATTAGGGCAGTAAGCCAAGGAGGAGGAGTGACGAAAGGCCGTGGGATAAAGTCCACCAGGGGTAGAGGCCAAGCAGCTAGGCCAACCAAGGAAAGAGCAACCACCCCTCCACTAGTTAATGAGGTAGATAGAGAGGATATTGAGGTGGCGGATGAGCAAACTCATGATAAGGAAGCACCACCCCAGCCTACTCTATAGATGATCCACCAAGTTCTCACCTATCTCAGTGGGTTATTTGATCAGGGCCAAACACCCCTAGCACCTCAGGTTTAAGGACTAAAACATACAGTTACTGCCCCTCGTATGGATGCATCTTTGGAGATATACATATTTTCTCGATTGACGACAAGGCTTGTAATGATTAGTGACCAACATGATCTTTTTGTTAAGTTTTTAAAGTTGAAACCTTCAGTCTTTATAGGCACTGAATCTGAGGATTCTTATGATTTTCTTGTAGATTGCCATGAATTGCTTCATAAGATAGATGTAGTAGAATGATTTGGTGTTGGGTTTGTGACATACCAACTTTAGGGAGATGCTAAAATATAATAAAGGTTTCACGTTGAGTGTCAACCAACAAAAGCACCATCTATGACGTTGACAACTTTTTCTAACTTCTTTATGAAGAAGTATATTCCCTGGACTTTGAAGGACAATAGAAGAGATGAGTTCCTTAATATAGAGCAAGGGAAGATATTTGTTGTAGCTTATGAGGCCAAATTTTGTTCCCTATCTTGACATGCTACACAACTTTGCTTTTTTCCAGAGGAGAGTTTTTGCTTTTTCGAAAAGGATTGAGGTCGGATTTGTAGATTTTAGCTTCGCAAGTGTCTGCTTCAGCAAAGTACTTTTAGAAAGTGATTGATTTTGTGATACAGGTAAAGGGGGTGAAGCCAGATGACTTCATTAAGACAGCGATAGTCAAGAAGTTTTATAAGGAAGGTGAGTTTAGAGGTTCTTACTCCAGAGGCCAGAGTTTTGGTGGTTATTCAGCCCGTCCAATTCAATCTTCATTGCAGGCTCCAAATTGGGTTCCATTAGGGACTAGCCATCCTCTCACTAATTTTAGAGGTTATATTCAGTTTTCTTCATCTTCATAGAGGCATACTCTTTACCATAAGACTTGTTACGGATGTGGTAAGGTTGGGCATATTAGAAAGTATTATTTGAGGCAGAGTCAAACTTGGTATGATCAGGGTTATAGGGCCCTAAAAGATAGAGGTCAAGGTGTCCATGGTAGGGGCCATCATTCTGGAGGACGTGATGGCCAAGGTCGTGGGGGTCACTAGTCCGGCCAGGGTAGCAAATAGGTTGGAACTACTGGTACACAACTTGGCAAAGAAAATGGTCAAACAGACGATAGAGCCCATTGTATGCTTTTTTGGGGAGGCTAGAGGCAAAGACATCAGATTTTGTTATCACAACTACTTTTCTGGTCTGCGATTGCACTGCTTTCGTATTATTTGATCCTAGATTCACTTTTTCATATGTATCTTATACTTTTGCTGATGGATTTGATTTGCATTGTGACTTACTTGATATGCCTATTCGTGTTTTCACTGCTATTGGTGAGTCTGTGTTAGTTGAAACGGTATATAAGTCTTTCCTTATGACTTTTGTGGGAAGTGGAACTTATGTAGATTTGATTATTTTGAAGATGATTGACTTTAATGTCATCCTAGGTATGACTTGGCTCTCTCTAAATTTTTTTATTTTGTATTGCAATGCTAAGACCGTGACCTTTGCCAAGCCTAGGATGGATCAAATGGTGTGAGAGTGTGATTATTTCCCTTCCCCAGTTCAAATTATCTCTTTTTTGCATGCTAATAAGTTAGTGAGTAAGAGTTGTTCATCCTTCCTAGAATATCTCAAGGACGATAGTTTTGAAGTTCCCTCAATTGATTCTATCTCGGTAATGTGTGAATTTGTGTATGTCTTTCCTATAGACCTATCTAGTATGCCTTCAGATAGGGATATTAATTTTTGTATTGATTTGGAACTAGGTTCTTGTACTATTTCTATTCCACCTTACAGAATGAACTTAGTTAAATTGAGGGAGTTGAAAGACTAACTTTAAAAATTATTGGGTAAAGGTTTTATTAGACCAAGTGCCTCTCTTTGGGGTGATCCGATTCTTTTTGTGAAGAAGAAAGATGGTAACCTTTGTATGTCTATAGACTATAGATAGCTGAACAGGGTAACTATTAAGAACATGTATCCTCTTCCTTGTATTGATGACTTATTTGATCAATTAAATGGTTCTTGTGTCTTTTCTAAAATTGATTTGAGGTCTGGCTATCACCAGTTGAAAATACAAGCAGCGGAAGTGCCAAAGACTGCTTTTCGAACAAGCTATGGGCACTGCAAAATTTTGGTAATGTCTTTTGGACTTACAAATGCTCTTGCTACTTTCATGAGCTGGATGAATAAAATCTTTAAGACATACTTGGATGTCTTCATTATTGTCTTTATTGATGATATATTGATCTACTCAAAGAGATAAAAAGAACATGAAGAGCATTTGAGAATTATTCTAGGGCTGCTAAGGGAGAAGAAATTGTATCCCAAATTCTCTAAGTGTGAGTTCTGGCTTGATTCAATTTCCTTCTTGGGACATGTGATTTCTAAGGATGGAGTTATGTTGGATTCTCAGAAGATTGAAACAGTAAGAAATTAGTCAAGGCCCACTAATGTCTCAGAGGTGAGGAGTTTCGTTGGTTTGACTAGCTACTACCGTCGGATTGTCAAGGGATTTGCTTTCATTGCTTCCCAACTGGCCAATTTGACCAAGCAAAATATTCTATTTATATGGCCAGATGGGTGTGAAGAGAATTTTCTGAAATTCAAGACCCTGTTGACCACCGTATCGATTCTTGCCTTGCCACATTATTTATTATGATGCATCTTATTCTAGTTTAGGTGCAGTGTTAATGTAAGAGAGGAACATAATTGCCAATGTTTCAAGGCAATTGAAGTTGAATGAACATAATTATCTCACTCATGATTTAGAGTTGGCTGTTGTTGTATTTGCATTGAATTAGTAGAGGCATTATCTATATGGCTCGAATGTGAGGTATATACAGATCATCATAGCTTACAACATGTATTCATGCAAAAGAACTTGAATTTGAGGCAGAGGAGATATATGGATTTGCTAAAAGACTATGATATTACTATTCTCTATTACCCTAAAAAAGCTAATGTTGGTGGCTGATGCATTGAGCTAAAAAGCAGGAAGTATAAGGAGTTTAGCCCATTTGCAAGTTTCTAGGCATTCATTAGCTAGAGAGGTTCAAACTTTGGCTAATGACTTTATGAGGCTGTTAGGAATTAAGAAAGGAGAATTCTTGGCCTATATAGAGGCAAAATCTTCATTTCTTGACAAGATTAAAGAAAAGCAGTTTGATGATAAGAAATTGAGCCGAATTCGTGTCATAGTCTTGCAAGGGAAGGCCAAGGAAGTTGTGATTGATGAGGAAGGAGTTTTGAGAATTAAGGGGCGGGTATGTGTTCCTCGTGTTGATGATTTGATCCAGACTATTCTTGTAGAAGCTCATAGTCTGAGGTACTCCATACACCCTGGTGCAACCAAGATGTATCATGATATGAGGCAACATTATTGATGGAGTAAAATGAAGCATAACATTGTTGATTTTTTTGTCCAGTGTCCTAATTGTCAACAAGTAAAGTATGAGCACTAGAGGCCTACAAGAACTCTTCAAAGAATGCCCATTCCTAAATAGAAGTGGGAAAGGATTGCCATGGCCTTTGTGGTTGGTCTTCCAAAGATATTAGGTAAGTTTGATTTGATATAGGTGATTGTTGATAGGTTGGCCAAGCTTGCACCCTTTATTCCGATGAAGGTGGCTTATAATGTAGAGAAGTTAGCCAAACTCTATATCAGCAAGATTATTTGACTACATAGAGTTCTAATTTCCATCATTTCAGATAGAGTTACACAGTTTACTTCTAACTTCTAGAGGACCTTGCAATATAAGCTAGGTACTAGATTGGATCTTAGTTCCACATTTCACCCTCAGATCGATGAGTAGTTCGAGAGGATAATTCAAGTATTGGAAGATATGCTTCTTGCATGTGTGATTGATTTTGGTGGTCACTAGGATCAATTCTTATCTTTGGTAGAGTTTCCGTATAAAAATAATTATCACTCGAGTATTGTCACGACCTGGGTAGGGGGCCAGATGTGACATGGCGAAGGAGAACCCGAAAGTCCTCGATCAAGCCATCATAGCATCATCACACACATTATCAGTTCGGAAGCGCGGAAGCAAAACACATAACACATAAGCTCTAAGGAAATCGGGGCTTTGGACTCAAGCTATGGGGATGTTGCCGGGAATGTGATAAACATGATTTCACATAGCACATAATAGGTATCTCAAAGGGGCGGGTAAGTAGGACTCAAGCTATGGGAGCACACCGGGGTTATGGAACTTTCCACATAAGCACATAATCAACACACAATCCCAACATCAAGTCATAAGCATAATCAATACCATTTTCATAATCAAGGCTCATAATAATATCTCAATAGTCATAATATCTAACAAAATTACAAAGCCAACGTATAAGAGTTTAATCTGTCCAACAAGCCTCTACATAAGATAAGCGGGGCCTCGACATAGTTTGAGGCTCACCCTCAACACATAAGTAAAGGAAAATAACAAAATACTATTAGGTAGATAGAAGGTGGCTATTGCCCTTGAACAAAAGGGCTCACCACAAACACAAGTCTTCAAGATGATCACTCGACGTGTAAAGGTAGATAGGGATCATCGCCGGTACCTACATGGTTAGAACATATAGACAAGAGTATGGGTTAGCACAATTAAGTACAAAGTATGCGGGCACACAAATGCATATGCACATGAACCTATAACAACCTACATGGCAAGGGCACATATGTAGAAGTGAATATAAGAAAGGACAATATATCAATATGCTATGAAATAATGGCACATGAAATTCCATAATGCTTAATATAGAGGGGATGGAATCATAACTGACATCCAAATCCATGTGAGCTACAACATGAACTTTCCCAATGAAAGCCCTCCTATTGGACCAGAGGTGATTACTTGCCAAAGGTAATCCACACCACACCTTACGGGTATCCCATTTCGGTGTGATGGCCACCTTCTTTACGGGTCTCCCATTTCGGAAGGATTTACATAACATAGCATGTCATATCATATCATAGCATATCAAGCATACCTTACGGGTCTCCCATTTTGGTAGCAACCTATGGAGGCACATAGTTTCGGTAAAAGAGTGGGATCCTTTGGGATAGCCCACTTACTACTCCAATCTTTCTCGGTACTAAGTCTTCATCCCACAAGAATACGTATACATATACATGCTTTTAAAATGAAAACTTGACACTTGATCTTCAAATCATGCATACTTGGTCTTAGGAGCCAAACATACTTTCAATACTCTTATGCATACTTAACAAGAGTCAAACATCTTTCATAATCAT
>JBCEWC010017003.1:0-12760 GCA_038996855.1 Solanum aculeatissimum
ATGTACTTTCACGACCGATGAAGTGTGATGACAAGTTTGAGAGGCTTGTTTGGGGTTCCTTTGGGTTTCTCATTCGCCATATCACGTCTAGGCCCTAGGCTTGGGTCGTGAAAATGGACTACATATCAAATTGGGTGGAGATGGTGGCACTTCCCAATAATGAAGGCAAGAGTGTCACAACATTCTTAAAAAGAAATATCTTCTCAAGGTTCAGTACCCCTCGGGCAATCATTATCGATAGAGGGTCCCATTTGTGTAATAGGTTATTCAAGGCTCTTCTTGAAAAATATGGGGTAAAACATAGAGTTGCAGCACCCTACCATCCACAGACAAGTCGGCAAGTTACGGTGTCCAACAGGGAGATTAAATAGATTCTGTCCAAAACTCTAAATGCAAACTGAACTGACTGGTCGCGAAAACCTGATGATGTATTATGGGCATACCATACCACATTCAAGACTCCCATTGACATATCTCCTACCAAATTTGTTTTTGGTAAGGCTTGTCACTTACTGGTAGAGCTTGAGCACAAAGCGATGTGGGCTGTCAAAAAATTGAATTTGACTGGAATGATGCAACGAATGCAAAGATGAGCCAACTCAAAGAACTTGATGAGTTCCATTTAAAGGCATATGAGAGCTCAGCCCTGTACAAACAAAGGATGAAACTGCAACATGATCGTCGCATTGAGAATTGCCAGTTTGCAATAGGAGATTTGGTACTATTATATAACTCCAAATTGAAGTTATTCCCTGGCAAACTCAAGTCTAGATTATTGGGTCCATTTAAAGTGACACATGTTTTTTACCATGGGCTTATTGAGTTGGAAAAGAAAAATGGCTTGAAGTTCAAAGTAAATGGCCAAAAGGTCAAATAATACCTTGGAAATGCTAAAAAAGTGCAAACAGTGGAAGCATGGACATTTGGTGAAGTTTCAGTAACCAAGTGATCTATGTCGTGCTGTGAAACTATATCAGGCGTTACTTGGGAGGCAACCCAAGCACATCGGCTTTTAGGTGCCCAAGTATATTCTTTTTGACCTCTATGCTTTATTTTGGTCTATTTTATTGCATTGAGGATAACACAAGTTATTTTCGATGGGGTGTGGGTAGTTATAGGTCTCGGTAAAGTTTGAGTCGCCAAGACCTATAACTACCCCAAACTTTGAGTCAAAAGGGTTTTCTTACCTATGTTCTTTCCCTAAGGACATTTATTTTTTGTTGCATCAACACGTTTAGGATGTGTAAGTAGTATTAGTATCATATTATACTAAAGTCTATGACATATGTTAGTTTTTGTTTAAAAATGATACCCATCCAATTTTTGTGTTAGGTAGTTTTGATAACAACCATGTAAAATAAGGGATTGGCAGTGCTTGTTATTATAAGTTGAGGTTTAATTGTGATGAAAAGTATGATTTGAGAGTCTGTGTTGATAGCATACTCAGTGCCAAGTGTGTGTGAGCTTCTTTGCAAAAATTTTATGCTGTTTTTTAATTTAAAACTTGACCGGTTACTCTAACTGAGATTGCAGGTGAATTGGTTATGAGAGGATCTTAAGCCATTGTTCATATTAGTCCACTTAGCCTAAATAACCAACCACATTCTTGATATATCCCTTAGTCCTAATGTTTAAGCCTTACATGAACCCTTTCTTTATAAATACCTGAGTAACCAAACAATTTTGAATGTGAAATCCTGAATCTGACCCTAGTCCTTCCTTGAATATTGTGTACCTTGACTCAGACAAAAATCCTAAGTTGAGGGTGGCTACCAAAAGTGGCCTTGGTTCATAGGTTGGATATTGTGCATCTCAACTAAGGTCAAAACCCTAAGTTGAAGGTAGCTAGTGTAAGGAAAATCACACTAAATGGGGTGGAAGCTAGTGATACATGAAAGAGGGGAAAGATGTGTTATGGGTGCAAGAAAAATGAAAAGATGCATTAATAATGAGCTAAAAAGAAAAAAATGTGAAAAACAAAAGGCAAAGAGCTTAAAAGTTTGAGTGAGGCACCCCAAAAGGTTTGAAATAGGAAGAGGGAAGAATGAGTTGAAAATAACAGTGTTGGTAGGGCAAAAGTGTAGAATAACATAGTGTTAAGGAGGGTCATTAGTCACTATGTTCCCAAACATCATACTGAATCCCCCTAAGCCTACGTTACAAGCCAAGAAAGTCCTATAGTGATCCTAGTCCAAGTAGTCGAAGGTGACAAACATATGGTATTGAGCACAGTGTTTGAATATCTATTGTGAATGTGTGTGATTTTGTTAGTCCCAAGTATTGAATTTAAAAATACTATCATGAGTGAGATATGGGACTTCTAAGTACACTGTTGATTCTAGTCTATTTCAGTAATGGTGGCTTATTTGTGGTTACCTTGCTTGTAATAGTTGCAATGTCATATATATTGATATGTATTGGTTTGTTTGATAACTATCTCATATGCACTGATGTGTCAGTTTGGGTATCTGTGATTGATTTAGAGATGATGTATGTCATTAGATTGAGGTTTGTGTGTTGCTATATTGCTTTTGTAGGTTGAGTCTGTCTCTTTAGGACAAGCAACAATATTTAGCGGAGGACAAGCAACAATTTTTAGTGGAGGAAAAGCAACAATTTTAAGTTGAGGGTGTTGATGTGCTTCAAAAATACAATACTTTTGATTCTTAAAACTTAGAATTTTGTGTGTTCTTAAAGCGATGCTAGTGGTTTTGATGTGTTTTTATGTTTATATTGCAAGATTACAGGATTCGGTATGATTTTGGGCAAAGTTCTGTAGAATTGAATTTTTGAGGATTTATGGATAACTCTATAGATCGTGGTTCAATCCATGAGCCGTAGGTTAGATTTTAGAGTTACATCTAGTGAAGGGCCAAGTTTCAAATGTTACATCCACGAACTACCAAATGAGCCATAGATGTATTCATGAGTCGTGGATTAGATTCGTGCCTAGAGGATCAGATTTGGAAGAGTTCCAGAGAAGTTGCTAGATAAAACCCTCCACGGGTCGTAGCTCATAAGATAACCCATAAGAAGGCCTCGTGGAATTGAAGTCTATTTTGGAAGTTGCAGAGTACGAAGCCCAGGTATAGGTCATGGTTCCTTGAATATCTCGTAACCTAGTCCGTAGAAGTTGTTGAATTCAGTTTTCCTATTTCATTTTGGATTTGTATTTTAGTTTTTATAGCTAGGTGTTTTTTAGGTTTTTTATTAAGGAGGACGTATCAGATATAGAAAAACTATCTTGGTATTATTACATCATGATTTCTTGTGGAGAATTTGAATTTCTTATTCTTTAATTTATCATTGTAAGTATTTAATTATGCTATTCTATAACATGATTTCTTCATCTACAATGACCATGCCTAGCTAAATTCACCACTAGGATTGTGGGAACCATGAAGATCAGAACTAACAAGATAAAACCAAATAATCCATAATTCTTGAAAAGTGTGCATGCATGTATTAATTATTCCCTTCGATGTAAATACTTTTTAATAGTGGCCAACGTTAGAACTTGCCTTAATTTTTATCGACTGGATCATGGTGGTAAGGTATGGGAACAGGGGGCAATTAACAGGATTCGATGTGATCCCTCTCATCTAATCAACTAAATTGGATCAAGGGACAGTTGTACTGGAATAAAAGGTAAGGGTTAGTAATGTCATATTGTGGGGATGAATCAAATCAGGTACTAAATTTACCTCTCGCCTCGATCAAAGGGTTTGATACACTTGACTTACTGTTCTGCATGCTAGAAGAGATTATAGTTTTTTGGTGATACTAAGTTAGAAATTCATGGGGAATACAATACCCTAGTTACTTCTCTCATTGATTTCACAATACTTGCTTCTAGTTTAGGTTTACTTATTACAATTATAAAATTTTCTCTCCTTTCGGGAGATAAGTCGGTTAATTTAACTCCAATTATATGTAATTAATCTAGTTCTAGACCATATTCCTGGTCGGTTTGACTCTAACCTCGGTTAGGTTATATATTTTGATGATCAATTATACTCTAATTAGAGGTGTAGTTTGGGTAACATCATCCCTGAAGAACATTTTTGATATTTTTGATAAAATTATTATTCTTCATCTCTCGATAGAGGCCCCTGGGTCATGTTTGATAGATTTTGAAAGTCAATTTTTGAGAATCTTATAAAAAGTTGAGAGTTTTGCTAAAGAATTAAATTTAAAGGCTTAAGTTGCCTAATTTTGAATTTTTGAGTCATTCGGAGATTAGAGTCTCGGAATAAAATTCTGTCAATTCTAACAATTTTGAAATGTGAAAATTGGTTTAGGAGAGTTTTTATAATTAGATGTGGAATCGTTATAGAGATATTTGGTCCAAAGTTGAAAATTAAGTTAAAGTTTGACTTATGTTTGACTTTGGTTAATATTTTGAGTTTTAGCACTCTAATTGGATTACTTATGATTCCATTAGTTCTAGGAGGTGATTTTAGTGATATAATGAGTTTCATCATAATTTCTTACTATATCGAGAGTGTTCGGTATTTCAAGTGTCATAAGTTAGTTTAGTTGTGCCTTATCAGATTTCAGATCAAGAAGATCTTAGATTTGATTTCTAACGATTCTATTGAGTTTGAAATGGCGATCTTAGTATAGTTGCGTATATGTTTTGTGTGCATGGGGTTTCAAATGAATTGATTTTGAGCTTTTGATATGAGTGTAAAATTTGTTGTGATTTGGTGCCTCAGGCCCCGCTTTAGCAATGGCTTGGTCGCTTAAGCGACCATCGGTAAAGTGAGACAGGGATTGCAAAAGTGAAAGTTGCTTAAGCGACTAGGCTTGTTTTTACAAAGCCCTCCCCTTTTATAGGTGTTGCTGAAGTGACTCTTTGTCATATTAGAGACATGATTTCAGGTCCTTGATCATGAGTTTTAGCCATTTTCTCCATGATTGAACTTTGAAAGCTCTAATTGGATGATTTTTATTTGGTTTTTTGAGGAGATTTCATTAAGAAAGATATTTTCAACTTCCCTCTTCATTACCCATTGATTATTTCATTATTTTAACCTCAAAATTAGTGTTTTCAATTGAGGAAATTAGGGAATTTTGGTGGACTTAGATTTTTCAAAAAAATGACAATTATGAGCTCATTTTAGCTCCATTTTAAAATTAATTTTTTTACCAATAGATTCCTAATTACACGGGGAACGTTTTCATCTTACAATATTCAGAATTTGGCCTTTATTACCGAGATAGAATTTTTGGATCATTTTGCCCTCTTCCCCTAATGTCTTGATCTTGGTGTCATTATTTGTGAAATGTGATTATGAATTTATTTGTTACTAGATTGTAGTGTGTTGAGTTCTAATCGAAAGGTAAAGACACTTTTGTTGTTTTGATTGTTTGGCTTATTCGAGACAAGTGAAGTCCTAAACCTTGTTGAGTTTAATTAAATCTTGTATCTTCCTTCTTTGTGAGTTAGGGAGTTATAGGGATTTGAAAGTGGGTGAATGATCCATGAAATGACTTAAGGGATGGTAATAATAGAGTTATAAGATAATGTGTGGAAACTTGACTTGTGACTTGATGTGTGATTATTGGTGTCGCTTAAGTACTTGAGTAATGATAGTTGATGTTGTTGACTCTTATAATTGAGATAATTGATTAAATTGTGGTGACTTTTCGTATTTTAGAGTTGTATATTCCCTATATTGACTCAAATGATGATAAATAAATTGTACCATTATTGAAGTTGTTTATCGTGACATCATGAGTATGAAGTTGAAATGAATGTTGTATGAAATTGATATTTTGCTAGAATCTATTGATGAACACTTGTGGGGATACTTACTCTTTGATGAGTAGGGTTGATTGGTATGATAAATGGAGTATGGAAAACCATAAAATATGATGTGGTAGTGTTTATCAATGGCTCAATCAGTGATAGTTCTATAATTGGGGTAATGACAAAATTGCTTTGACATGATCGTTGAATGTATGGATAGTGTGGACACTTTGATACTCTCATACCCATATGAGATATGATTATGTGTTACATTAAAACATTGGTTGAGTACCATTATTGAAGAAAAACCAAGGGAAAATAGTTTCAGCAAAGAAAAGAAAAGCTGAAGAAAAATGGTTCTTGCTAGATATGAAAGATAAATGTGAAGAGAAAGAGTACTGGCGGATACATGTCCATGTGTGGCGCCCATAGGTTCTGATTTGATTATATCAGTGGATGTGTTTTTTATGACCTATATGCATCGGGATTATTTGATATTGCATTGTGTTGTTTACATGTCATAGCATCCCATTCCATTTCATTCCTTACTTTAAATGTGTTAAAATTGTTCTAAGTGTGATATATTGATTGACTCTAATCTTGTGAGTTGTTGAGATTGCTTAGTTGAGATGTTCTTGTGTACTAATTATGTGAATGCGTGTATATATATTATGTGTATGCTGGCCTTTCCTTCATGCAAGTTTGTGGTTTTGGAGGTATGAAATTTGAATCGAAGGAGTACTTGAGTTCATTATTCTGCAGTTGCATTTAGATTCTCTTGTTGGGTACTTGTTGGTACTCACCCTTATTTCTGCAGATGAGTATAGTTTGTGAGTTTGGATCTAGTTGACGTTTATATTCCCTTACAAACCGAGCATGTGATAGATTGAGAGGTAGTTGCTTTTCTGTTCCAGCCTGTTCTTGAGACTATTAGACTTCTTTATTGGTTTTGCTCTATTCGAGAAACAAAGATTATTGAAACTTGTATTCTTTTTCATTCTAATTCTATTGTTATAGAGGCTTATACATGTGACACCAGTTATGGGATGGCTTTAGTCTATTGTTAGGTTTCTTATGCCTTAGTTCCTTTGCTATTTGGATTGTATTATTGCTTTAGCTTCGTATTATTTTCTTATTACCTATTTAGGCTGAGTTGCCTTGGTGTGTTAAAGGTAAGTGTCATCATATACGATTTTAGATCGTGATAATTTGGTATCAGAGCCCTAGGTTCATAGGTCTTATATATGTACAAGCCAGTTGAATAGAGTCTCAAAGATTGGCACAGAGACGTTCGTTGCTTATCTTTGAGAGGCTATGGAGACTCTTACAAAAATCCTCTTTTACTTCTTCTAAATAAGTCATGCATGAATTCTAGTATTAGTGTGGAGTTTCACATGTTCTTTTAGTATATAGTCAAGGTTAGAGGTTTAGCTAGCAGGAGAGGATGGTGGTATCCCCTGAGGGGTTACGTTGAGACCCCAGCTAGCGATAGAGATCAGGCAAGGGGATGGAGCCAGGCCCAAGGAGCAGCACTAGCTCAAAATTTTGAGAAGGGTATCTTTCCCAAGCTCGAGCCTGTGGTTGGATGAGGTTAGATTCCTCTTAAGTATGTAACTGCACCATTATCACATGATATTTTACAAAAGATGAAGGGTATGTTTGATAGTCTCGCACAGGGTGCAGTATTATAGATACAACGAGAGGTTTGTGGACTTAGGTAGGCAGACAGACTTTTATGGTGCAGGGTTGCATAGTTCAAGGTCAGATGGGCCGACCACCTGTGGTTCTTGCATCGGCGTAGTACATGGTCAACTTAGCTACGAGAGATTTTAAAAGATAGAATCATCCTAGTTTCAAGGTGTTAAGGGTGATAATGCTTATGAGTTTTTGACACTATGCCATGAGATATTGGAGGCCATGAGGCTACTTAATCCACGATGTATTAGGTTTGTTGCTCTTTAGATTCAAAGCACCACCAGAGACCATTTACCAAGTAATTGATGACAAACTAAGGTATACAATCTTCAAGGTAAGGGTTGTCCAAGCAATAAAATTATTGATTATATAAGTTATGGAGCATTTGGAAGGACTTGTGCATGGTTTCAATTGTAGGTTCTATTACTTATGATTATGGAAGAGCTAAATGATATTTTCAATTAGGTAGTTCAGTGTAAAGTAAGAGGCAATATCAGAGTCTTAAGCATTCAGGATTGGGTCGTGAGTATGGGTTAAACATTCAAACATCCTAGAAATATTGTGTGTAGATAAAAGTTAAGGAATATGATGAAAATAAGACAACATATATAGAACCTTGATTTGAAATTGAGGAAGGTATGGATTTTTCCTCTTTAAGTTCATGTATAATAATGTGAGATAGGCTGGATTGGCATTAAGTTATGAAAGTGTCACGACCCGAAATTGGGTGTGATGGCACTTGTCTTTAACTCACCAGGACAAGCCATCCTAAAACGATAGCAACAAAATAATGCAGAAGCTAAAACTATAATACAATCTAAATAGCATAGGATAAAACATAAGGGGTCAAAACCAAATCTAAAACTATCGCAGAACTAGTGTCACATGTACAAACCTCTAATATAACAGAGCTTAAAAGGAAATAATACAAGGATCAATAGTCTTTATTTCTCAAATAGAACAAAACTAGTAAGAAAATATGACAATGTTGAGGGTAGGCTAGAGCAACAAGCTACTACAGGTATTTTTTGTGAGATAGTTTTTTATATGCGTTATGTTGCTTGATATCACGACCCAAGCCTAGGGCATAGGAGCTCTATAGCGAATGGGGAACCCAAAGGTAGCCAAAACAAACCTCATAGCATACATACGCACATCCTTTGTTAAGAAGTGTGTTTCAACCATCAAGTAGTAGTAGTAACGGAGATTAGGGGCTTAGGACACTGTCTAAGGGACAAGGGGTAAGGAATTCTCACTATTAAAACAAAACAAGTAATTCTAAGGGAGAGGGGATATGGGACACACTTTATACGATATGGGGACTTAGGAAATTCACCACCTTGCTAATCTCATCATAAGTAACAACATACATGGTATAGGGACTAGGAGAAAGTACCTATACATACAAAAGTGTTGCCTGATTCATACATAGCATGTCATCCAACTATACCTCTAGTCATAGATGGAACTGGGGCCAAGACATTTCTTGGGCTCACCCTCAAAAGTAAATAACCAAAGTAGAAAAATCGTAACACAAGTATGGTAGATAGAAAATCGATGTCTCCCTCAAACTACAGGACTCACCATAAACAAAGATCTTCACATATCAACCTAGTCATGAGGAGGTGGATGGGGAAGAGCTTCCATCCCTACATGGTTAGACCATGTAGGCAAAAATTATGCATTAGTATTTGGAATGTACTAAATATAAGGATGATATGCAACAAGGAAATCATAATCCATGATAAAAAAGATGCATAATCATAGCAAAGTGTCACAACCCGGACAGGCGGCCTACATGTGACATAGCGAAAGAGGACCCGAAGGGCCTCAATCAAGCCATCATAGCATCATTACACTCATCATCGGTTTGGAAATGCAGAAGCTAAACATGTAGCACATAAATTCGAGCAATTTAGGGACTCAGGACTCAAGCTATGGGGACAATGCGGGAAAAGGAGAAACATGCTTGCACGTAGCACATAGTCATTTATCATAACCAATCATACAATCCATATCATAACATGAAAACATGATCATAAATCAAGCGGAATAGATTCATATAACATAGCCACATATCCAACATACAAGTCAAACGTACAAGAGTATAGGTTTGTGTCCAATAATGCCTCAATGAGCGGGGCCTCGACAAGCTTGAGGCTCACCCTCAAGTCAATAGAAAGTAAATACACAAAAATAAAGTGGTAGATAGACGGTGGCTATTTTCCTTGAACAAAAGGGCTCACCACTAGCAAGTCTTCAACGAAATATCAAATGTTTTCCGAAAGAATGTAGTAATCACCCTCATCCCCTACATGGTTAGACCATGTAGAAAAGAATATGGGTTAGCACAATTAAGCTCTAAGTATGCGGGCATGCAATGCATATGTCAAGTATAGTGTGACCAAACAACATGTCAAGGGGACAAGTGATACGAAAGGAATGCATGTAGCAAAAGAGTAATATAACCATATAGTATGCCATGATGAATGAGATGCAATCCTATGATCATATATATAGCGGGGATGTACCTCAACCGACAAAGACAAAAAGATCCGGACGAGACACTACCCAAACCTGGTACTACTTGACAAGTAGTACCCTGACACCCTTAAACAAGGGGATACAAAACAAAACAGATCAATCCCTATCATGGGATAAAACCCATGGTGGCACATAGTTTGACGGAAAGGAGTATGGACCCTGTGAAGATAGTCCACCCTGAATCCAATCCCTCGGTGCTGAGCTCATTCCACGAGAATACGTATAGGTACATGTAACATTCAAATTCGTAGACTTATACTTACTCTCAAAACATGCATACTTAGTCAAAACAAAACCATGGTTCAAATCTTGTTCATGCTTGAGTCAAAACTTATCAAAAACCTTGCAAAACTTGTCATGATCTTATCTTGTCAATGCAATAAGAGTAGCCCATCAAATAGCTTATCATATCAAGCCTTACAACATATCAAAATAGTGTAAGCAACCAAAATGCTCATAGAGCCAAAACGGAGAGACTCTGTGATCACAAGCCTTAACAAAACTTATCATATCAAAATGGTTCAACAAAAGTTTCATCATAATAATAACCATGCATATGCCATGAATGAAGATCAAGATCATGGGTAATGGAATTCAAACTTGATCATAAAACATGTAGAAATTCATGAATAAGCCATAATGCAAGTTACCCATGCTTAATTAAATCATGAAATTGAACATGCAAGTTGATCAATAAGGGTTTCAATAATCATCCATGAATTCAAGATCAAAATCATGTTTAAATTACCTAATATCTACAACACTCAAGTCCCAATACTAATCTACAATAATATTGGAAGAACCCATAACTTAATTGAAAACTAAAAATCAAATTTAAAGAGTTTGGGTTCATAGGGTCTTCAAGGATGAAAGAGGATCCTTGAATCTAGTCCCACGTACCTTAATTCCACTAACAATAAGCAAAGTCAAACTTAGTCAAGGAATCTTCCCTTAATTCCCAAAGTTTCTTCAATAGAGGCCAAGAGAGTCTTAGAATCTTAAGAGAGAGTATAGGAGAGTTTTAATATATGAATGAGGGTTTGGGGAATGTTTTAGGGGTTTAGGAGACCTTAGGGTACCAAACAAGGGCTTAAGGAAATGTTAAATCATGAAAATACCAATAATAAAATGCAAATTTATGAGACTAAGAAATGTGAGGCGGCTGCTACAGTGCCCGTCACACTGTACACGAGCCGTTCAACCCTCCATCTCACCATACTTAACAAAATTGTCAGTGCGAACTCTCGAAGGACTTTCTGTAAAGCTTCACGAGCATTTTGATGGACCGTTTGGAGGTTGACTGATTATGTAATGGTCCCGCGAACCAAACCTTAGCCTCCCAGCCTTGGACATGGTTTGGCCTAGCTACTGTCCCACTTAACGGGATAGTACACGGACCGTTTGGGCTCACACGAGCCGTTCAAGGTCTCGTGGTCCTACACTTGTCTTATGGGTGGTTCCAGGCCACCTCTAGCTCACTGGAACACTTGAAGACACCCCACATAGACCTTTCAAAGTTTCACGGTCCGTGGCCCTTCCCTTAGACACTTTTCTGAGCCTATCTCCAATGTCTTCTGAATTTTGGACAGTCTCAATGTTTTGGCCATATCTCCCTCATCCGAACTCCAAATTGAGTGAAACCAGTTGCGTTCCGAAGCTAACTCAAAGAGATTAAATTTGATATGTAATATCCCACAAGGTTCATCGTACATAAAAAGTTGTGACCGTTTGAATTACACTGCCAAAACTATTCCTCTAGGCCACCAACTAGCCCATATTGCGTTCGGCTACTTAAACACAACCCGTGGCTACCAAACCTCAGCCATGACAAGTAGTACATCATATAAGGTCAATCATAAGGATATTTCAAAAAAATTTGGGTTGTTACATTATCTTCCCCTTGGGATCATTCATCCCCGAATGTGTTAGGACTAGGGCTCGAGGACAACAATCACAAACAAAGGACATGCTAATCAAAACAGTAGGAGACCATGCATAATTTCATTAATCATTTAAAACTCATGTCAAAACATCATGTAAATCATTTTCGTGCTCATGGATGCATGCAATGCCATGTAACTCAAGGAACAAGGAATTAGGACAATTTAGAGGATAGAACCTAGTACCTTAGGATAGAGTAGATTGGAAGAGGTGAGGATATCATTCCTTCATGTCCAACTCCGCTTCCCACGTTGCACTCTGCACATCTTGATTTCTCTAAAGTACCTTAACCGAAGCCACCTCCTTATTGCGAAGTCACTTCACTTGTCTATCCAAAACCTTAACCGGTACTTCTTCATAAGTCAAGTTCTCCTCAATAGTCACATCTTCCAAAGGTGTAATTTCCTTTGGGTCACCAACCAACTTCCACAACATGGACACATGGAAAACCGAGTGAATAGAGCTCATATCCAAAGGTAGGTCCAACTTATATGCCACACTACCAATCCGTTCCACAATCTCATAAGGTCCGACGTACCTTGGGCATAACTTGCCCCTTTTTGCAAAACGCATTATGCCTTTCATAGGAGACATTTTCACACACACCCAATCACCAACATAAAACTCAAGGTCTCTCTTCCTCACATCCGCATAAGACTTTTGACGACTTTGGATCGTCTTCAACCTTTCCCGAATTAACCTCACCTTCTCAATGGCCTCAACAACCAAGTTCGGGCCTATCCAGGCTGCTTCACCAATTTCAAACCAACCAACCGGAGACCTACATCTCCTACCATACAAGGCCTCAAAAGGAGCCATACCGAT
>JBCEWC010017004.1:0-12759 GCA_038996855.1 Solanum aculeatissimum
AAAACGTAAAAATTCATAATTTAAAGATTTGGGTTCTTGGGCTTCATGGATGGAAGAATCCATGAATTTAAATCCCATATACCTTATACCAAACACTTGAATTGCATAGAGAATCAAGAATTGAACGTTTTTTCTTAATTTTCTTTGAATCTTCAACAATGGTGATCAAGAGTCTTGAGAGGATTTTATGAAGTTTGAGAGTGTTTTTAAGGGAGATATACGGTTAATGTTATGTTCTTAAGGTTTTAGGGACCTTAGGGGACTTAAAAGAGGCTTAAGAATTTATTAAATCACAAAAATACCCTTAATAAAATGGACCACACAGGGTCACATGGAAGCTACAGTGCCCATCAAAATGCACACTGGCCGTGTAACTCCCCATCAAAGTTGCCTTAGCCAAATTTTCAACGCGAACTCTCAGAAGACTTTCTGGAACATTTCACGAAGGGGGTTTATGGGTCGTGTGGCTTCACACAGACCGTGTACTGGTACATGGAGTCACACTTGGCCCAAAAACCAACCCCAAACCAAGTCTAGCTCACTGCCTCCCCAAACGGATCCCCAAACGGACCGTCTTGAGGCTCACGGACCGTGGGGTGGTCCGTGGGCCATGACTTGTGTTTTGGGGTGGTTCCTGGCCACTCCCAACTCACTAGACCATGGAACGGACCCCCACACGGACCGTTCCAAGTTTCATGGTCCGTGGTCCTTGCCTTGGGTCATTTTCAGGGCCTATCTCCAATGTCTTTCAAATTTCAGGCAGTCTCACTATTTTGGACATAACTTCCTCATCCGAACTCCAAATTGAGTGAAACTAGTTGTGTTGCGAAGCTAACTCAAAGAGCTTCAATTTTTATATATAGCATCATACACGGTTAAACCCATATAAAAAGTTATCCTATCTCAAAGTTCACTATCCAACACAGCCTCTCTAGGCCACCAAATGGTCCATTTTTTGTTCGGCCACTTAAACTCAACCCATGACTACCAAACCTCAACCATGGCCAGTATGCCATCATACAAGACCAACCATAAAGAGTGTTGAAAAATTTTGGGTCGTTACAGGATTGAATGAATTAAAATGAATTAGGGTTCAATTTAGGGATTTTAGGAGAGTTTAGAAAGGCTAAAACGGCCCTAGGAATAATTAAAATTACCATTTAACCATTAATAAAATGGAGAAGATAACTGTAGCAGTCGCTGACGGAAGCATCCACACGGTCCGTGTAGTGGCTCACGGACCGTGAGCCCTACTGTGTGGCTTGACTTGGTTCATGCCTTGGCTTGGAATCTTGGAAGACTTTCTGGATCACTCCACAACAGGACTCACGGTCCGTGAAGCTGCACACGGACCGTACACTGGTCCGTAGAGCTTCACTTAGTCCGGAGTCCTGGCCCTGGGGCCTGGGCAGTCTCTGGACCACTCCACGAAGGCCCTCACGGACTGCGAGGCATCACACGGACCGTGAGGTGGTCCGTGGACCCTTAGTTGGCTCTGGCCTTGGTCCCTCACCTAGACCACTTTCTGGATCAATCCACGGACGCCCCTAATGGGTCATGAGCCTCCATACGGCTCGTGGCCCCTTCCGTATGTCCCTGCCTTAGCCAACTTTGGCCTTCCCTTTTCAGAACACTTTTGGCCACAGACAGTCCCACCGAAATGGCCATAACTTTCACATACAAACTTTGATTTGAGTGAAACCAATTGCGTTGCGAAGATAACCCAAAGAGCTTCATTTTGATAGGTCATAGTCTATACATTTCATATCGTACCAATATATGTATCCATTCAAAGTCAGTACTCTGTACAAAATATCAAGCAAACTTAACCAACGCGATTTTTTTGGACACGACCACATAAGTAAAACCCATGACGGTCACTAGCCAACCATAACAGGTTCCATTATACCTTAATCAACCACTACGAAGTTCTAAAATTTTCAGGTCGTTACAGTATATTTCATGTGTTTTTATGTGTGTTTTGCAGGATTACAAGGTTGACACGATTTTTGGGCCAAGTGTGCTGAAATTGCATATTTTGAGGATCCACGAAAATCTTTATGGGTTGTGGAGTATTTCACGGGCCATAGAAGTGGTTTTGTAATAATTTCTAGTGAGGGGTGATTTTCAAGACATGATTCTACTATGTACTCAGACGAGCCGTAAAACATTCTACGAGTTGTAGAAGTGAGGTCATACCTTGAGGTTCAGAAAGTGGAGATTTGTTGAAAAGTCATCAGACGAAACCCTCCACGGGTCGTAGAATCTTATATGACCTGTAGATGGGTCTCGTGGAAGTCAACTCCATATTTGAAGAAGGAGAGTACGAAGCCCCGATTATGGGCCGTGGAACATTATACGGCCCGTAAAACTGCTCATAGAACTTGCCAACCCCATTTTTCTATTTTTATTTGATTTTATATTTTAGATATTATAAATAGATTTTTAAGTTATTTTTTATTAAGTTACAGAGAGTTTACAGATTTTAAGATCTTGAGAGATAGAGAAATAATATTTTGTGTTCTTAATTCGTACTTGCGATTTCTATTGAAGAGTTAGATTTCTTGTTCCTAAATTTATTCGTGTAAGTGCTTAATTATGTTATTCTATATCATGATTCTTGCATCTATACTGATCATGAGTAGCTAAATCCACAACTAGAGTTGTGAGAACCATGAAGAACTAACAAAGTAAAATTGGATAATTGGTAATTCTTAGAAAGTGTGTATAAATGTATTGATTATTTCTCTTCATTTTAATTATTTTTTAATGGTGGCCAATGTTAGAACTCGCCTAGTGTTACTTGCCGTATCAAGGAGGTAATGAATAGGAAAAGAGAATAATTAACAGGATTCAATTAATATTTTCTCATATAATCAACCAAATTGGATCAAGGGGAGGTTGTACTGGGACAATAACTAAGGGTTAGTAATGTCACACTGCGGAGATGGATCAAATTTCGTAGTGAAATTTACCTTACAGTTGGATCAAAGTGTTTGATAAACTTAACTTATTTTTCTGTATCTACATATTGAAAAAGATTATAATTATCTAGTAATATTGCGTTAGGAAAACATGAGAAACACATCACCCTAGTTAGCTCTTCTACTGATTTCAATAACACTTGCACTAGTCTAGGTTTACTTTTCTTACAATTTTAAATCCCCTCTTTTCGGGAGATAAGTAGGTTAATTACCCCACTTTACTTTGAATTAAGCGAAAGTCTACCATATTCCCTATGAGTTTGACCCTAACCTTGGTTAGATTATATATCTTGGCAATGACCGTTTTTAGCTTCAAAAGGAGGTATAGCTTGGCGACATCAAGTCTCATGGTTTAGGTTCTGAGAGGTAAATTCTTTTTAAGTCTGGAGTGAAATTACAAGGCCATCTATGACCCGTAAAAGGAACAATGGGTCATAGAAGTGAGTTCCTAGATGAGTATCAGAGATAAATTTTAGAAGTCCAAAAGTGTAACTAGGATGAAACCTATGATCCACGATCCATAGTTCAATCTATGACTCATAGATCATGCTCTTGAATCGATACGACAGTTCTTAATGAAGGGTTTTTTTGTTAGTTCCTACTCATTTAAGCCTTAAACTACATTGTTTGACCCTATAACTATCCCTAACCTCCTTAAATCCATTAAAATCATTCTCATTCTCTCCCAAATTTTATCCAAATTTCTAAGGCTTTCTCTCAAAAGGGATCCATTGGAGCAAGATACGGTTCCAAGTTCTCCAAGGAATTCAAGGTCATTTTCTTTCAAATTTTTTGAGTTTCTACATCTAGATATTTGAGTCTTCACCCATGGATCAATTTTATCCATGGGGTCCAAAATCAACTCAATCTCCTTTTAATATTTCAAGTGTAAATTTTTTGGGTTGCATGATTCTACTATTAATTTCAATATTCAATTATGTGTATTTTTCTATAAATTGCATGAATTACATGATTTTCAATTGAATTTCATCTACATGCTATTTAGGACTTATAAAATTGTGATGTGTTCTCTTAATTATGATTCAATTTATCTCCAATTTCATGATTTTATTTGTATTTTAGTTGATTTCATGATTTTAAATTTAATTGACTATGAACCCATGTTTTGCTCTAATTTTTCATATCAAGCCATGATTTATGAATGTGATTTCAAGTATTCAAGTATGATTGTGATCATGATTATAAAGGGTGACTCCAAACCCTAATTTTATAAAAGTTGGGAAATTGTATTCATATTTCATGCAAGCTAGGAAGATGGGTTATTCTTATGATTTGAATTGGTTTACTTGTTTACCTTACAAATAATGAAATTCTTACTAATATGAGTTATGAATTATGTTGTTGACTAATATATTGTATGTTTATGTATTCTGTGGGGTTTGACTGAGGTTTGGGATAGAGGCTTACCTAAGAGGTGCTTATATAAAGTTTTAAGTCTCAGAACTACGTGTCACCATAAATTTATGTTGCCAATACGGCCTAGCTAGTGGATTCACATATCACATTACATTTCATGACACCCGCCTAGTGGGGTAGAGTACTACCTAGGCAAGTAGACTTTTCTTTCTCCGGTGTAGAGGCAACATTGAAATTCCATGTAATAGCCCACATGGTCTTATTGTCGGTTATGGTCCTACTCCCACATAAGTATTTATATGATGATTTTGAAATGTTTTATGATCCTCCAATTCATGATTTAAAGATGCATTGATCATTCATCATCTCTTGTGCTTTATTTCATTGATATAATTATGCATATTGTTTATTATATATATATGATGATCTCTTGTTGCATTGCATCCCACATACTTAGTACATTCCAACATACTAACACAAACTTTTTACCTATATTATATCACAATGTAGGGAGGGGCGACGACTCTACTCCTCCTTATTGTGGTTAGATCCGCACACCACACTTGAAGACTTTGGTGAGTTCCCATGCTTCGAGAATAAGCCCTTTACATTCATGCTTTTATGAAGCCATGTTGAGACTCCTTGTATTTTTTTTTCTTTCTTTAGTTGAGGGTGATCTAATGACATGTTCTAGTTCCCGCCAAGATCTAGACATCTAGAGGCATGTTTTGGATTAAGATGATGTAACCCCTTTAATGGGGAAAAGTTCTTGTATTCTTAGATTTGGTTTTGAGAATAATTTCCGCTTGTTTGTTATTTTGATGCTTAATTATCTTACATATGCTTATGAAATGCTAAGAGGCTTGGATGAGGGTCTCTCGGGATCCTTATTTGTGGTGTTACGACTAGGCCCTAGACTTGGATCATGACACGTAATTTCTCAAGTTATCCAAAAAAAAATTAGGGCTACTGACTCATCTACGATGGCCTTCCATGACTCGTGGTTCCACCTACGGGTCATGGTTAAATTTCATAAAATCTGACAGAATCCAAAATTTTCTGTAACTTTTTCCTTATTTCGACTTTTTAATTTACGGAATATTACAAAAAGGAGCAAATAAACCGGAGTTGGATGAGCATAAAAGGAAATGTGGGCAGTGATTCAAACTTATGTGTTGGTTTTATGCATGATGGACACTTAGCATATGTCAATATAAACTAATTGAAAATCCACTAATAAATTGTAAATGGTCTAAAAGCTAACATGTTGATACCAATATTTTAACTGATGCTTCTATACAGCAGAAATAGAAATGAAAGCAGCTCTTTAAACTATGATGTCAAATAATATGCCCAAATACTTAATTTGTTTACATTGTATGAGCAAATGCAAGTTAGAAAAGTGACGTGAGAATCAAATGATTATTTCATCCGGATCTGGTTTCCTAAAATAATTGGGACTCCTTTGACCATGAGAATGAATTATTCACTTTTTTAATTTTTATTTGTTTTTACAAAAAATTAAAATCAGTATTTGGCGATAAAAATTTTAAATCTAACTTGAGTTTGGATTTCTAAATTTAAAAAACAATTTATAATCTATTTTCATAATTCTAAATAATGTGCTCTTTTATCTCCTTTGCAAAAAATATAATTAACCACAATTTTATCTTCAACTTACATACTATCCATTTGAGTAGATCTAATTAAATTCGACAAATCAGGTTTGATCACAACTGAATCATAATCAGATATTAATAAATCAACATTGGATCGAATTACACTAAATCAAGAAGCATTAGCTCTATTAGACATTAAACCCCCAAGTCTTGCTTGTTGTGTGACATCTTGTATTAGTTTTGTCAAATTGATGTGAGAAGAACCTCCTTCGTCCACAGCCCTTGCTGCCATTTCTCCAAGCATTTTAGCTCTATCTCTTCTCATTTCTGTTTCCTCTTCTTCACCCATTACTCTTTCAATGACCATCTTAATCTTATCTTTCTTCACTTGTATACCCATTTTTTCTTCATCTAAAAACATCACTGGATTCTCCATGCCACCCTTCACTCCTGTCTTGAGTACATTCACAATGAGTTTCTCATTACAAAACTGCTCAGCAAATAACGGCCAAGTGATCATTGGGACACCAACAGATATCCCTTCTAAGATCGAATTCCATCCACAGTGTGTCAGGAATCCCCCGATTGAGGGGTGTGATAATATTAGTACTTGTGGTGCCCAACCATGGATTAAAATCCCCTGTTTTTGAACTCTTTCGTTAAAGTTTTCTTCATTTAGCCATTTTCTAAATTCATCTGATATATGTCTAACGACCCATACGAAGGGTCGTTTAGATGACTCTAAGCCAAGTGCAAGTTCAATCATTTGTGATGTGGGCAAGCGCGATAGACTTCCAAGACAAACAAAGAGTACAGAGTCTGGTTTCCTTGAATCAAGCCATTTTAGGCAGTAGTGTTCATCAATTGAAGCCTTGTTTCCTCTTTCAACTTTGTCTTGTGTCTCTATGTTGCATAAGGAAACAGGACCAATTGTCCAAACCTTCTTACCTGTCCAGACATCATATACGTAATTACGTTAACAAACAATATGTTAGCTATAACAATTTAAGCTTCTAGAGGCAAATACTCCCTTCACTTGAAAGAAGAGTTGCCTCATTTCTTTTATAGTTTGTTTCGAAAAGAATAATTTTTTTATTTTTGAGCAATATTTTAATTTCAACTTTCACATGACATATTTAAGGTTTCAAGATTAAAAAAAATATGATACATTTAATACAATTTTAATTTAGAGTTACACGATTAAAAAATTTTCTTTTCTTAAACTTTATGTCAAGTCAAATAAGGTCTTTTTTTTTTAAAGGAGGGAGTAATTATTTAAGAATGCACCGCCACTCGAAAGCATAAAATATGTTCACATGCTTGGAAGAACAGCCTCCCCTCCTAAATCTGCACCTGCTTAATAAGGCATGCTATGATGTAACAACTTATAAATTTTGAGATAAGATGGTGGTGGACTTTAACATTACCTTTAGCCTTTTTCAGTGCTTGCACATATTGTGGTTCCAATTCCTCAAAGCTATTCACCACAATTCCATAAGCTTTATCCTCTGCCTCCTTCATTTGGCCTCCAAATTCTCTCCATTCATCATTGCATGGATCCACCAATGCTTTTAGTTGAACTTTGGTCACTTCAACTTTGTGTGGAAGTCCAGGCACTGAAAAGTATTCAGCGTCAGAACTAATTCTCTCCAACAATTTCCCATCTCTCAAATTGTGTAAACACAACAAAGAAAAACTCCCCATCCCATGGAACACAATCCTAGGGATGTTAATTCTCTTGGCTACATTTGTTGTCCAAGGAAAACACATATCAGAAATTAGGCAATTTGGTTTCAAATCTTGCAGCAACTCTTCGACTTGTGTCTCAAGCATTTGAGTAGCATTAAAGAACTTCTGTATCATGTCTATTGATAAAATCATGTCACAATTTTCACAACCTTGTGGTAGCCCTGCCTCTAAGCTTGGAAAATAGAGGTGAACTAGATGAATTTTGAGTCCTGTTTCAACTGCACGGGCAATGACATTATTGAACCTAGTGGCATTTAAAGGTGTCATAAGAATTGTGACAATAACACCTCTTTCTGACAATAAACGAGCTATGTCTATCATAGGGATTGTATGACCTTGTGCCATAAAAGGAAGTAACACAAAATGTGGTTGCTCATCATCATAAGTAAGAACTCCCATTTTGATAAATGTGTTATGTTATTTTAGCATTGCTTGTTTCATATATATATATATATATATATATATGAAAATGATATATGAAAACGCTTGGCAGAAAGCCTTGGGGAAAAAGGAAAAATTTGTGATGGTATAATTTTATTTTATTTTGCTACTTGGCGGCCACGCCTCTTATACATATATATATACTAGACTATATATTGGAGCAAGCATAGGTCCAACACATGTTATTTTTTCATCTCGATTTATATGATACTGATAGATTTTTTATGCATATATTTTAAATTTTTAAGTTGCTAATTATTGTGACGTACAACACATTTTATGCTATTTTTAAATAATAGATGTTTAGAATACGAACATAATTGTAACTAAAAAGATTAAGCCTATAAAAAATCATTTGAAAAATATTATTATTATTATTTTCAAAAGCTAATTATTCCAAATTGTTTAAAATTGAAAACTTAATATTTAATTCGTATTATGAAGGGTAAAAATTGGATGTAACAAAGAACTTTAAATTAATATTTACCAAAATTGAATATACTTTTGTTTTGTTATCATTTCTAGTAAAAGATAGTAATGGAAAATTGGAGAGAAAATTAAGCAAAATTTAATAAAAATAGTGGAGAAGAAATTGGGATGAAAATTAATTCGCTATATATAATTTAAAAATTATTATTATTATAAGTGATAAATATTTTTTAAATATAAAATAGTTATATTTTATTTTGCAACTTGGCAGCCACGCCTATTTTATTTTGCTACTTGGCAGCCACGCCTGTCTATAAGAAAGACCGGGAGGGCAAAAGCAAGAGTGCCGCAATTACTATTTGAACTTCTTATCTAGAGTAATATTTAAAAAAATATTTTTAGACAATTTTTATAAATAGTCTAGGCTTGAAATTTTATATAGTCAAATAGTTATATTTTACATAATTACATGATATAACTTCAGCTATATTACCTGAAGGGGAGGAGAGAGGCGAGCGAGATCGAGAGAGGCGAGCGAGATCGAGAGAGGCGAGCGAGATCGAGAGAGGGAGGAGAGAGGCAAATTGTATATGTATATTTGTCAAATTTTATGTGTATATCTATCAAATAATTGTATATGTGTAACTAATACACATATGTATTTGTATATCTGACAAGCGAGATTGGGAGAGGGAGGAGAGAGGCGAGCGAGATCGCGAGAGGTCAGCGAGAGAGGGCAGAGAAGTAAATTATATATGTATATCTGTCGAATTGACTATGTATATCTATCAAAATAATTGTATATATACAGCTGATATACATATGCAATTGTAAATCTGACAAGAAATTGAGAAAGACGAGAGAGAGAGGAAGAGAGGCGAGAGAGAATAACAACAAAACCCTAACTATAACTATAAATTGTAATTTTTTCAAATTATAATTGTAGAATATAAATACATATTATATATTTGTCTAGTTATATTATTTTTCCATCGTAGATAGCAATAAACACAATTATTCTGTTTGTTGCTCAACATATTTTCCAAGAGATTTAATTGAACCTTTTGGCTCGGCATAAGTTCACCACCGAGGTGGCATGTGTTTTAAAAGAGAGTTTTTAACTATTGTGGAGTGATCACTTGAATACTTTCTCGAGATTAAATATGTATAAAATATATCATCTCTATTGTGATATATTTTTTTAGTCCGATCTAAAAAAATATAATTTTATTTATATTGAAAATAATTTAATTTAAAATTTTATTTTTATTTTTAATAAAATAATTTTTAGTCATATAAATACTTAAAAGTTATCATATTAAATAAAAAAGTGTCATAAAAAACAGAACGAAAAAAATATTTATTATAGAAAAATTATTTTAGCTCATCTTGTAGTATGTTTTTTCACATAAAGATTATAATTCTCTTTCAATTCTTTGGTATTAGACGTTCATTCTACATTAAAATTTTCCTTTTTTCTTGAAATGATTATCAATCACATAAATATTTAACAATGACTTTAAATCATAGATTTCAAAAAAAAATTTCTTCTTAAATATCGTGTCAAGTTAAAGAATGTCATATAAGATAGGAGGGAGGGAGTACTGTTATTAGTTGTGAATTGTAAGAAAAAGCTTGTGATGGTTCTATTTTTAAGGGGGCATTTTGTATGATGGATAAGAAAGATTAATTTCGGGATAATTTTTTAGTGCTCCTCAATTCATCGTTTGGTTATAAAAGTTAGGATAACTTATCTCAAGATTAACAATTAGTACTGAGATAAGTTATCCCTCCTTGAGAGTGGAATAATAATCTCAGGATAACTTATCCGGGGATAAAGTATGTAAAAATCCAAAAATACTCCCCTTTAAATTCTCTTTATACACTATTTTTATATTCATATATTTTAACATAATTTTTTTAATAATATTTATAATAACATTCACAACCTTAATTAATAGTTATTTTTATGATAACATATTTTTCTATTAAAAATTACATTATATATATATAATTTATGAATATATTATATGTTGAACTTATTTGTCTAATACTTATGTTTATTTTTATTTTTATTCTCTTAAAATGTTCACTCCACTATTAAATCACATATTTTTAATTAAATAATTTATTACTCACTTAAACAATTATATTCTATATATCAATTAAAATGTAGATAACTTTAAAATTTAATAACAGTTTTTTTACTTTAACAAACTTAAATAAAAATTTTATTTTTAAGCTAAATAAGATGGAAGTTTTATATCTAAACTAAATGGAATGAATGTTTTATTTTTTAAGCTAAATAAGATGAAAATTTTATTTAAAGCTAAATAAGATGGACATTTTGTTTTTAAGTTAAATAAGATAAAAGTTTAATTTTAAAAACACACGATATAATCATGAAAATGCATACACAAAATTATTTACGTTAATTAAGATGAAAATTTTATTTTAAGAATGAATAACTAAACCTCACGAAGAAAACATTAAAGAAAAAATAAAATAAGGTGGAAAGTATTTTTGTAAACAAACAACTTATCCTTATAAATTATGCAATGAATAGTATTTTGAGTATGACAAACCAATCAAATAATAAAAATTACTCTCAATATAAATAATCTTATCATAACTTATCTCAACATAATTTATCTCACCATAATTATAACGTGTATACAAACCAAAACACTTTAATGTCATAGACAAATAGGTGATGTAAGAGCAAACACAAGCAAGCTTACTTTTTTTGTGCCAAAAAAAAAAAAAAAAAGATGAAGAAGAAGAGGAAAAAAGAAAGAGGACAAACTGAAACTTCTCAAGAACCAACACATAGATGGAGATTGTATGGTGCAAAAATAGATAAAACACGTGTATGCAATAGATAAACATAAGTCAATTTATGTGACAATTTTTATTTTTAAAAAAATTAAATAATTTAAATTTAATTAAAAATTCATATATGAAATTTTCAGATTTTTAAAAATAAAATTTGTATATTTATAAATTATATAAAAATTAATATAAGTGATAATAATTGACGATTCAAAATATTAAAAAAATATAGAAAAAATTTACTATAAAAAATAAATTTTATTCAAATTTCAAATTCCATTCTAATTAGCTTCAACCAAAAGTTCAAACACTCGAGGAGTTGCTGGATAGCATCAATTGTTACAGATCCGTTTCAAATAATATCTGACGTTATTTTTTTATAGTTAAATGCCATTTAATTGTTCATTCAATATAAATTAAGAAGGAATGATTTTTGAGCATTAAATCTTGTTATTTTTATACTCCCTTTGTTCATTTTTACTTGATCCCTATACTATTTTAGGATGTCCAATAATACTTGTCCAGTTTATGAAATCAAGAGATAATTTTACACATAGTTCCTAATTTACCCTTGTCATTAATTATAGTTTTTCCCTATTACATTTTTCAATATATTGTATTAATTATATTCAAAGGGTGATTTGGTAAAATTACCTCTAATATTTACCACTTCTTAATCTCTGTGCTAAGTTAAAAGGGACCAAATAAAGTTGGAAAGAGGGAACATTTATATCTATAAAGAAGAGTTTGGCTTGGTGATTAAAGGCACTCAATTTCCTGTTTACAAATCGATTCACCCATTATCGATAAAGTTAAAAAAATATTCATTTACTTTCTCATCTATTCTTGTGTTGTTCATTAACTACGAACTATTCTAAAAATTATTTTCATTGAGAATAGCTTCGTAATCAGGTTATCAACATTTTATTCATTAATTTATTCAATTGCTTTTATCTTATTGTTATATTATTACTTATCACTTCATTACATTATTATTTGTATAAATTATATAAATCTCATATTGTTTATAGATAATTTCAATATATATCAATTCTTTTCAAAATTACTTAAAATTTCTTATTTATGGGTCAGCATGGATACATAGATTTATTTAAGAGAAAAGAGTAAAAAATGTCCTTGTACTATCAGAAAAGATAAAAAATAGGAAATTATAGAAATCCCATACTTTACATGCATAATCTCAATATATACCAACTTTTTCTAAAATTACTAAAAATCTCTTATTTTTTTAAAAAACGTCGATACATAAACATCAGCATTGATACAATGCGAATTTTAGGGTTATTGATGATCTGTGTGTATCAGTT
>JBCEWC010017005.1:0-12758 GCA_038996855.1 Solanum aculeatissimum
AAATGGCCCAAAGTATAAACTGAGGGCATTTTTGCTCCTTTCTGATAGTACAAGGACATTTTTGACCCTTTTCCCTTATTTAATAAAAGAATTGTATGAATGAACCTAGGGATTGAGTCTAAAGCCTTAACAATATGATTGTGATTGTGATTGAGCATGATGATGATGTTGATAGAACTTGATGGTCCTAAGAGTCTTCATAATTGAACTCAAATGATTGGTTAAAATTTATAGTTCTCTTAACGATTGTCTAAACCCTCTTGAAAGATATGATCGAGAATAGATTAGATGGTTGATAGACCGAAAGACTCGATTGTGATAGATTTGATGGATTGAGAAGAATTTTTTGAGACTCATTGACGAGATTGATATTTTATGAGCATTGAGTCTTAGGAGGAGTATCGAGCAATGAGTTGAGTGAGAGTAAATCCAACTCGAACTTATTAACTTTGTCTCCAAACATAGGAGAGGATTGAAACCATTAAGTTGGATGTTTCCTCTTTATAGGTCCCTGAAATAATAGAGGACTCGATTGATTGGATCCATTATGGATCAATTCGTTCTTTACCATATCAAGGTGTTGAACGGTTATGGTAATATCAGCGAGATTGTTATACGGTCACTGACTCATAAGTGATTGTTGTCGAATAAGGGAAACTCCCAAATAGGTCTTGATAGTACTCTGATTGGATTGGATTAGATTGGATTAGGTTGTTTATGATTGGTCATTTGTCTAGTCTTTATCCTTTCTTTAGACTTATGACATTCTGATAGAGTATTTTGAGATGACTATATTCTACCTTATATCTGTTTCATTCTGCCATTTTACATACTTCTACATTCCACGTACTAACGTCCATTTGGGCTTGTATCTTTTCATGATGCAAAGACAGGTACTAGCTAGAGATCATCAACAAACGCTCCATTGAAAAGCTTCTCCATATTTTAGCTGATTGGTGAGTCCTCCTTGCGTTCGGAGGATGCATATCATTTATTTCATCTAACCTTAGAGTTAGACTTTAGATTTGCTTATTTTGATTTGAGGTAGCCATGGATATGTCATTGGAACCATAGAACAATTTGATAGAGGTTTCATAGATTAGAGTTGATTGGTTTGAGTTAGATATTATTTTGGGGCTAGTTCCTTTCATACTAGTCTTATTGATTTGATTGTCTATAATTAAAGTTGTCCACCTTTTATTATCTTTAGTCTTCCGCTAACGTATTAATTTATGATTGAATGAATGTAATGAGGCCAAGTGAATTGCTTGGGGACTAGTAATAGTCTCTTAGTGTCGGCCACATCTAAGGTATCTTCCCGGGGCGTGACAGATTATACACATGCTGATAAAATTTATTTTAATATTGATTCTACTACTGAGTTAGATCATGAATATTTAGAAAGAAGAATTGGTATTTTTAATGAATCACTAGATGAAGATAAAAATGAAGTCAATGATGATGATGATACCTAACCATTTACTGCTACTAGTTCCGCAACTCAATTTCCCCCTCCCCCCTCCTGCTCTCCTTGTACATCCTTTTAGGGCTAAACCCAAGACAAAACGTCCTAAAAAGTTAGTTGTTTGGCAATTTATGATCCAAAGTGAAGATAAAACTCAAACGATTTGATGAGTGCATCTATATGGGACAAACATCTTGATGATTGTAGCACATGATTAAATATAATTTGATCTTAATTATATATGAGAATGGTTAAATTCCAACTTCTTCTGCTAGTACATTTTGTATGTATTGAATGGACCAATTAGAGATATTTATTTATGTTTTGAATATTTGTAAATAAATTCTCTAGTCCATTACATGTACTTGTACTCTTAATCTTGATATAATAATTATGATCTATGTAATTTATTTTATTATTTTAATCTATTAAAAGGTGATAGATTTTTAACGAGTCAATAAATTTCTAATAGATTAGACAATGACAAACCATATTAGTGAAATAATAATTAGTTGATAGAATCGTGTCTCGATCTCGAGTTGAAGACATCCCTTTATAGTTGCTTATAAGTTTTCACGTGAAAATTATACAGGTGGATTTTATATCCATCATGCAATAAAGTAAGGCATGATAATATTTTCGGGTCTTTTAACGACCAGAAAATGGCTTTTAGCGACCTGATTCACTGATATTTAAAGTAAAAATCAGCTTCAGACTTCATTTTCCAAACACAATTTCTCTTTCAGCTTCAGCTTCGGGTCTTTGATTGATGTCGATAATTCTAACACAGGGAGTTAATTGAGATGTAACAGTAAATTTAGAAATTAAATTGAGGAGTATAATTACAGATTTTTAGTGATACAATATGTGATTTATTATAATATGATTAATTGATGATTTATGAATTAATTATTATAATTGAAAGTCTCTTTTAATAAATTTGCGATCCCTGTAGTGCATGACTAGTTGTTCAAGTTAAAAAAAAAATTGATTTGATCTTCTACAAAAAGAAATTAATAAATTTATTTTTTTATTATTTTAAATAAAGAAAAATATTTTTATTTTCCTTAAAAGAGGATAATCTCCTGTTGAATGCCATTGATGATATTGATACTGTGTTAATGACTAATACTAGCATTAATGAACAATCAATACCTAAAATGTTTTGAATATTTCTTTTAACTTTTCCCCTTCTGAAAAACAAGTATAAGAATAGGTGGTGGTTAGTGTTGACATCCCAAAGGCGCAACATCGTGATAACTCGTAAAAAATAATTAATATTAAAGAATTTAAAAGAATTTTTAGAAAAAAATTAATTTTAGAGTCACCACCTAATTTTAAGGATAATTAGGAGACCAATTAATTATTTACAAAAAATAGTTTGTAAACCAATTATTCCGGATCGGGGGTTCAAGTCATTCCGAAGGGAAGGCATTAACACCCTTTAGAATCCACAACTGTGGGTCCTGACTGAACTTATTTTTTCAAATTGAGGAGGAGATAAACTAACAAATATAATAAAACATAAAATAAAATAAAACAATAGGAAATTTTACCAAAATACACAACATATCTTATGGTATTTTTAAATATTCCCTACCAAATTAAAAAATTACCAAAATCCCTTTTTCACAATTTTTTCGCTCCCACGCCGATACACTTCTACACTTACACCACAATCCCTTTTTTGTCGCCTAAATTCAAGCTGTGAATCCAACTTCCCTCCAATTTACAGTTTTCTCTCTCTCTACGGTTTCAAATTTGAGAAACAAGGTAGGTCTTCTTCCCCTTTCAAAATCCTTACTGTTAGCCTTTCTTTTTTCAACTTTGATAAACTGATACACATGGATCCTCCGTCATTTAGCATTGGTATTTCTCAGTTAGAGGTTGAACGAGATGGTGTGTATGACTCTGATGACGAAAATTTTCATGAAAACAGATCTAAACACACCCACGACATTATCGCGATGAAGAAAAAGGATAATATCGGAGGGAACAAGGATAAAGCTTTAACTTTGAAGTCTGCAGTTCCAAAAACCCCCCAAAAAACGTACGAAGAAAGCTCAACGAGCAGCAAATCGACCATCTTTGCCTACGGTTAGTTTTGCCCAAATCGATTCATAACTGTGATTTCAAATTTATGTGATTAAAATTTTGTAAGTTGTTTTCGGGCGATTCATTCATGCACAAAATCTTTCAATCGATGTGGGTGATTCAATATAAACTTTTTCATTCAGCACAGTGGTCCACTAGTATCAATGTTTTGTTAGTTTTGATCAATCAATAAATATATCTAAGAAGTAGATACACAATGCAATGAATCAACATTGTTGTTTGATTCATTCATTCACAATTGGGCTTGCTGATTCATTGCATGGTGTCGATTGTCTATTTCAGTTAATTCGAGTTTTGTTGGTGATGATTCACTCTTATAGTTATTGTTATTTCTGATTCATTTATATATAAACCCTAGTCATGTGTGGATATGAACACTGTGATTAATTTTGGGATAGGTTCTGTCTGTTACATGTATTCATGAATCATCAATGATTCATAAAATATTGTATGATGTTAATTTATTTTATGGTGATTCATTACATATGCTATGTTAGTTAGACATAAAATCTGAGTTATGTGTGGATTGAATGAAGGGATTAATTGGGATAGTTAATTTTACATCTTGTTAAATCACTGGGGTGTATCAACCAAAACTATTAAACTATACAATGATTCATAATAAAATGAACATCCATTGATGAATCATGATTTAATTTGTCCTGTGTTTTGGGAATTGTTAATCAATTTTCGTTCATTGATCAAATATGTTTTGTTGAACACTAACTACATGATACATATAAAGTTTTCATCTAAGAAGTTAATATATATGGATGATACACAATGTGTTTGAATCAAAACAAATGATACATAATATATATTCTAGCTATGAATCATGTAGAATGATTCAATGCACAATGGTTATTCATTGATTCATAATATATATTATTGCTTATGAGTTAATGATTCATATATAAGTTTTCAGCATTGACATATACCAATCTAATTGCATGATTCATAGGAAATTTTCCTCTAATCAGTTCATATATAGTAATGACACACTGTGTTTTGCATCAAATCAAATTATACACAGATCCATTTGAATCTATAATGTTGATTCATTGTTTCATCATACAACACACAACATCATAAGCTGATGTATCAAAGTCTATGCAATATTTTAACAATTATTTATATATTTTTTGTTTTTTCCAGCATAAGTGCATAAATATTGTGCCTTCACATGATGAACTTGCTGCATTTGAATTGCCTGGTGCTGATTACGTACTGGATGATGAACCATTACCTTCAAATGTTGAACCACAAAACACAGGAATTTCAGAGTATGATGACTTTATGTCTGAACCCCCAGAGCATTTGATAAGAAGGTCAAAGCGTGTTGGTGACACATCTTCTCCGCCACCTACAAAAAAAGTAAGGAATACTCGTAACAAGAACCCTTCTACAACACAAGTTATTCCTGAAAAAGTTAATGTTCCTTCAACAAGGGTGTCTGCCCCCATCCCGAAGCCAGTGAAAAGAATCCCTACAAAAACAGTGATAGGTCCTTCCATTCATGCTGAACGTCCATCTGAGCCAATGGAAAAAATGGACACAACAACTGTTAGGAAAATCAAAAGATATTTAAAGAAATATGTAAGTTTTGCTAATCTTTTTCATATATCTATATTACATATATGTTTTATCACTAACCATACTACTACTTCCTTATTTGTTCTACAAGATTGACCAGAAGTTCAGCCGATTGGAAGAAAAGATTGACTCAAATCACAATGCATTGTTGCATGCAATATCTCAGGGTGTTGCTCCACATATGAAGGTATGTTTTCTTATTCAATAATAAATCACATACAATTGTCTGACACTATTGATTATTTTACATCGTAGACCACTGATGATGTTGGCACATTATCTCGTCACCAAGATGTTCAGTGTGGTGAATCCCCTCGTGTGGATGCACCTGGTAGTAATGATCACACACTAGAATCACCAAATGCACCCCTATTATTGATGTGACCATGGCTGATCCCAATCCCATTGAGTCTGAGACAGTTGTCGACACAAGTGATGCCAGAGAATTTGTTGAGGTAACTTCTGGTACAATCTTTAAATTTTTTTCTTACACTTTGTTAAGTAAAATTTATAGTCAATTTTTTCTCTATATGTTGCAGGTTCATGTTGACACATCCAACATTCAACCACCAATGGAACATGCCACAGTGGATGCTTCCCAAACAGAACATGTCACTGTAAAATTTTTATTTTTCATTCTGTGTTCCACATAAACCATTAAATTCCTTTTTTACAATGAAACATGTTAAGTCATTAAGTATTTAGGTTTTAAAATTGTACATGATTCATGCAATTTTTTTATGAATCATACTAGTATACTGATGTATCAAGACTAATGATACACTTTATGTGAGTGATTCATAATTATGTCATAATGAATCATGCTCATTTAATTGATCATGTCCCATTTATTTAATGAATCTTGTATAGGAATTTCTGTTGGTCATTCTATTTTACAAATCAACAATTATTCATGTTTTAAAATTGTACATGACTCATTCATTTTTTATGATTGAAACTAATATACTGATGAATCAAGAATAAAGATACACTAATCATTTATTTGAGGAATCAAACTAATATACTGATGAATGAACACTAAAGATACACTAATCATTTATTTGAGGAATCAAAACTAATATACTGATGAAACAAGACTAAAGATACACTATATATGAGTGATTCATCATTATGTCACAATGAATCATGTTTAAATTAATGGAGCATGTCCAAATTATTTAATGATCTTGTTATAGGAATTTCTGTTGGCTACTGATTATCAACAATCAATACATTCAGTCAATTTGTATTTGTTTAATTTTAGGTTGATGATACATCAATTACTGTAAATCAAGGCTAATATTTCCATCAAGATTCAAATCATTTTAACAGTGAAAATAAATTCAGTACAGAATATGGAGGAATAAATAAAAATAAATTAATACACGCAATAAAAATAGGACAGGTTCTACCAAGTATGAACATAAAGTAATGATTTATATAGAAAGGAAATAGCAAAGGAAAAAAGACTTGAAATACCATTGATTTTTTCCGGATAAAAACACGCACTGACGACATGGGTTTAATTGTTTTGGTGGCGTAGCTATGGCCCTTCCAGTAAGTGAATCTCTACACCATCTTTGGAACCTCTTTCACACACATTCTCTCTCGATGTTTTTTTCTCAAATTAAAATGTTTATCCTATTCTTGTAACAATGTAAAAATTATATACACTTCAAAATTTAATTGACCTAAAAATACGGACTCAAATTATGGCTCAATCATACATATTTGCATATAATTTTATCTGTGTAAAAAATAAGAATTATTAGACCGCATTAAAATTAAAAGAGAATTTATGAACAAATATAGTTAATCACATATATAAAAAAAATGTAACTTAACACAAAATAACATTTTAATAAACTAAATTAATATCGTAACTTATAATAAAAATTTAAAATTAAAATCAATTAAAATTCAAAATTAAAATCTTAATATTGCCAAAATTAGATGTCAACAGCTAGAAGAAGAGAATTATCCAAAATAACTTGTCCCACAAGTATTGAAACATAAAGTTAGTCAAGAAACTACAAAATATCGCGAATCAAAAATTTTCGGCATTGAACGAGTTTTGTGAGTTCTTCAGCAGGTTAGTCATTCTCTCTAATTTGCTTATGCTTATATTATGTTCTTTAGTTATTTTGTAAAACATGTCATTATGAAATTTGAGCTTCCGTTGTGCCTATGCCAACACTAATATCAATATAATTTTATATATTTGATCAATTAATCAATTGTATACGAATATATAATACTAAATAGAGTGTATTTGTAATATGGAATAAGGATGATATTAGTTATGTTGCGATTATTTTCTATCCGTTGTTCGAATAATTTTATCTTTACCCATACTTATTCTTATTAATAACCCATGTATAATAAATATCATAATTTTCTATGTATTAATTATATATACCTTATAATATATGTATTAGTTATCCATAGGTTAAAAATTCTATCAAACAAAGGATTAAATATACCATGAACAATACGTGTGTTAGAGTCTTTTTTTTCTTTCTATTATTCCACTCCCACATAGGATAATTTATTTATCACTACACCGAAAATAATCTTTAGTGGCAATCAATCAACGAGAATAGTTTAAGTGCCACTATATATTTATATACACATACATTTTTGAGATATTTACTAGTGATAGTTACATTTTACTTTGTGATGCCGCTAAAATCTATAGCGACATTGGATCTAATGAAAAGGTTTAAAAGATAATGCTGCCAATGAGATTGAATCCCTCAACTGGTAGCTCGCTTTGAGTTTTAGAGAGGCAATCAGAACCAACACAACCATAGAACTTATTGTTCAATAGGTGCTTATCTTTATATTTATACAATATTTTCATATTTTCCATATAAATTAAAAAAAATTCGGGGTCAATGGGTGTTCGAGCACCTGTCAATCTGTCACACTCCACGTAGATCCACCCCTGACTACAAGTGTATATTAGTCTCAATAAGTAGTATTTCACTAATAGAATAATTAGGCATTAATAATTTCAATTTGTCAAGTATGCATAAACCTCGCAATTTATAACCAAAGAGAAGATACGATGATTTATAGTAATAATAATATTAATAAGCTAATAAGATGCATAAATTCACGTTAATCGATGAATAATGTTCTAATCATATGATAAGAAAATAAAACTTCAGAAATAGAAAGCCAAAAAGTATTAATTTGAGAACAAAATAAGTTAAACTTATCCATCACTAAAAAGTAGTGCAGCCACAAAACACCCTTTTGCTTCTTGCTATTTTCAAGATTCATGTGATTCTATCACAAACTAAAGCAATTAAAGTTAAGTTCTTTTCCTTTTTCATCCCCTAATGGTAGCTAAATCTTTCCCAAAAAGGCCCAAGATTTTGCTTTTTGTTTATTGCTCGTGAACTTAATTGTTGTTTTTTCAATTTATGTATTCTTATTAGGTAAAAAGAACATATAAAGGTAACTATATTCTTTTCTTTATTTTTTCTACTTTTCATGGTTTCATTTTCTTCCAACAAGACTTAAAAAGTGAGGGTCAGAGGGGTAGTCCCCGTGAACAAAGTCACAAATCCTTCACATCTCATAGGTACAAAGCATATTCACCAGACCCTAATTAGATTATATTTTTTTTTCTTAGGACTTGGACGTAATTAAAAAAGTACCCATAATGATTTTTATTCGAGAATAAATATTGGCAAATGGATATTCACAGCAGACATGATAATGGTATTTTCCAGTATCCCAAAAGTAACCAACCATTGTTAGAGTATTGTTTGGATCGACTTATAGTTTTTGGTTTATAAGTCAAAAGTTATATGTTAAGAACTCTAATTTATATCTTTTGATTTATTTTTATTTTTTGCCTTAAAAATAACTGTCTAAAAGCTATTTTTGACTTTTAAAACATTTAATAGATAAGCATATTCAATCAGCTTCTAAGATTTAATGACTCTTGGTGCTTAAAAAGATAATCTTTGTTCTAATTTATTCCTTTTCTTCATTTTTACTTGTCACAGTTTAACTTAACACACCATTAAAAAAAAAATCATTCATATAGGCATTTTACCACACTATCTCTATTAATTTATATTTAGTATTAGGTCTTGAAAAATAATTTGGAGAGTAGTATTCAATGCTAAGGATAAAACATGAAAAAAATAATTGTCTTTTATTGATATGTCAAAAGTAACAAGTAATAATAAAAATCTATTTTAAAAATAAGTGATGAAGGGAAATGTGTTACTTTTATTTTTGAAGACCCAACTTGATTAAACTTTGCAACTAAATCTAATTAGATCAACTCTGACTTTGAAAACAAGAATGAACGTATATTATTTTTATGTAGATTATTAGTATATATATGCATGAAAAATCTAGTTTATTCAAGATTAGTCTCCCCTTTTCTATGCCACTCTCCTCCAACTCACTCAAAGGCACACATACATTAAATGTTGACCTGAGACATATTGTCTACATACACTTTTCATATATAGGTTTCCTTCAAGAGAAGAATATTGAACTCAAGTATAAATTGGAAGCTTAAGATACAATTTTTCTATATAGTACTACTCATCCTCAAGAAAACCCTTTTTCAACTCTCTTGCAAAAACCAAACACTAATCTTTATTATCTCATGATCATGGGACATAATAGAGAAGAAACCATTGTTGGAACTAACAAAAAGGTCACACACAAGCCTCAAAAACTTGCCATAGATAATGGTCTCCAAAGAACAATATCAGATATCTCATTTGAACTTAGCAAAGAAGTAGCAGTAGTATCCGAACACGATGATCATAATAACATTGAGAAGAAGACTCTTCCCCCTATTTCTGAAGTTGAAGATGCAAAGTGTGAGTGTTGTGGCATGTCTGAAGAATGCACACCTGAATATGTTATGAGAGTTAGGGAGAAATATTCAGGAAAGTTGATTTGTGGTTTATGTTCTGAAGCTGTGAAGGAAGAAATGGAAAAGAATGGAGGTAAGAAGCTAGAAGAGGCTTTAAATGAACACATGAATGCATGTTCTAAGTTTAATAGACTTGGTAGGGCATATCCTGTGCTTTTTCAAGCTGAGGCCATGAGGGAAATCTTGAAAAAGAGTAGAGCTAAGTCTCTTAGTCCTAGAGATAACAGGAAAGGTGGGATTGCTAGGAGTTCAAGTTGTATTCCTGCCATTACCAAAGATATTAATACTCTTAAAATTGTTGATTGAGGAGAACGTTTGTTTGTTGATATTGATATCAGTATTTAGAACATAATCATATTAGTGCATCTAATATGAGATCATGGGCTATGATTTACGAAACGTTGTTTATTTTATCGTCAGTGAGTATAACTTATGAAGGATTGTTCATAATGTAGATCAATTAAGTGAGGGAGGTGGTGTTTTATATATAAATAACTGTTTTTCTCTTGCTAGAGTGTTGTAATAATCATTCTAACCAATAGGATTCTTGTATGTACTTCTTTATTTTAAGTTCTTAAGTAAATCTTAATGGTCTATATTTAGTTTCATGTTTGGTTCATTCATCTCAGTAGAAAAAGTAATTGGTGATATTTTGTTGCCTATTATACTGTTTTGTACACTCTGTTATGTTGTTTATATTTTCCAGGTTCTTACATTGACTAATACTCTATATTCAAATATTACCTAAAATGAAAATTGCAAGAATATATATACTATTTTCTTAAACCTAAGAATGCCCTTGCTCCAACTCAATTTAACCATGAGATCCTAGAACATTTTCTTAAAAATCTAAATAGGCAGTGCCCAAATGTTGTATTTCATCGAAAGTAGGTTACCAGAGGGGTCGAACCTTACTTCCAAAATACAAAAAAATTGATTTCAAATGTAGTTGATTGATTTTTTGGTGTATAAATAAATTTAGTCGATTCCATTCCATATTAAAATTGCAGTTAAGATAAGTAATGGGTAGTTTAGCATTTATCCAGACCTAAATAGTAAGACGTTTTTATTCTCACCATATAACAACACACTTATGTTTGTAGATGTTCCAACAAATAGCAACAAGAGTTGTATATTCTGATGACAAACCTGTGAATATGATTAGTTCATAAATCTGACGTGGCCTGTGTAGAAGGGAATTATATTCACTGGGAATCAATAAAATGCCTCCAAATATGATTTACAATATCACTTACATGTTGAAATATTCACATTTAGGGGTAGCATAATTTAGAGACTACATTAACTTCTAATCTTGTGATGATATTATCAGAAGGGAGTTTATGAAAAGGCAATCTCCAATTGAGAAATGAAACTTTGAAAGGTATGCTTTGATACCAATTGAAAGAATTTGGCACTCTTCAACTACACAAAAACTTGCCAGTCTCAGCGACTTAAGGGACCTGGTTCGTTAAGCAGTCAACATACCAAAAGACTATAATAATAGTAAGAAAAGATTATACAATGTTACCATGGACAGCCTCCTTGCTCAAGGAACTAACTCTAGTACCTCAATCTTTATAGTTAGCTCAATTCAAACTGCAATCATCTATTCAAAGATTATAAACTCTCGTCGCTGAAGTACAATATTACAATCATATCAATGTTACTTGAATAGACTAAAACTAGAAAAAAAGCTGCAACTCGAAAACACAAATAACAAACTCAATCCAGACAGGATACGTCTTCTGCTCCAGTTCTTCACTTACAGCAACCTGGTCCAATGAGAGCGTTTCTTCCTATGGTTGACTATTGCTTAGAGTAATTTAATTCCTACCAATGCAATAGTGGAGCGTTCTGTGGTTATTTATGATGATTATATACCACCAAAAGGATGTGATTTTGTCAAACCTAGAAATATTTGGAACAAGGAAAAAGAATCCTAGAAGGACTTGGTTTTCGCAAAATGACCATGTACACTTGTATGTATTGTTGGGAAGCAGCGACAGTTCAATGAATCCACCTCCAAAGAGTTGTCAATAAATGTCCTTATTGCTAAACTGCAAAAGAAGCATCAAAAGCAGTTGGGAGGGGTATGATGCATAGGCTTGAGAGAGCAACGCCTACCCCATGTTAACATATCTTGAGAGAAATACATATGAAGAATTTGAGATGCGTCAAATGTATCCTCAAAGAGGCTGCATTAAATTCACAAAAGCTTTATAGAACAAGTAAATAAGCAGGCACTTATGTCTCGAAAGTGATAATCACTCCAAGCATAAGAGATATTGTGAGGCGACTAACGCCCTTATATTAGAAGGGTTGGAGGGTAGTCTGGGTACGTACATTCTGGCCATGGTGCTCAATCTTCATTCCTATCACAAGTGAAGAGTTAGAGGACGTAGCAAGGAACGAACTCCAGTCTTAGAATTACTAGAAAGGAAGAGATGGTTAGTCATCATCGGCCTCTCCCTCGACTTCTTCCTTGCCCTCGTCAGCAACACAAACAGTCTATAATGACTCTCTAGATCATTTCTTCTGCTCTTCTATTCTTTCAGCGTTTAGAGCTTTCTTGTAGCGATCACAAGTCATTTATGACTTGTTGGCACTGGTAGCTTGATCGCATGGTAGGTCATTTGGATTTTGTGCAATTTTCCATACTTTGATGTT
>JBCEWC010017006.1:0-12758 GCA_038996855.1 Solanum aculeatissimum
CATAAACTGGACAAGTATTGTTGGACATCCTAAAATAGTATAGGGGTCAAGTAAAGATGGACAGAGGGAGTACTATTATTATTGAAAACTTTTAAAAAAATGATTGATTAGTAAGGGTTATAGAATGTATTTAATGTAATCATAATCTCTCTCCTTAATTTATTTTTGATATTTATTAAGGTATTAGTAAGTGTTGGGATTTAGCTTAAATGTTCTCTATTAAAAATATTTAGCAAACGCAACACATCACAAATTGGACACCAAACTATCAACAAAAAATAAACCAACATCACAAACAATAGTTCATCAATAATTAAATATAATCATGTAAACAAAAATGGTTGGGCATGTAAAAGACAAATATAAAATAAAAATTAATTAAATACATTTTTTATTATAATCATTTAATGCTTTTGGACTGTACAAAGAAAGACTGAAACGAAACAAAATTAAGCACATTAATTAGTATGGAAAAAAAGGGTTATTAAACATCTAAACCAAAAATTAAAAAAGTAGTAAATATATCAACAGTAAATTAAATGTTAAAAGAATATCAATAAAAGAAATATACACAGTAACTATGAGTTAAGGAGTTAATGATATTTTCGTTTTTTTCTTTTTGAAAAAAAAATATTAATGACAAATAAATTCCTTATTTTTATTAATTTAATATCTAATAGATAAAGATAAAAAAATTTCTTGTTACCGTTAAATTTAAGAGTATTATTAATAGTTGTTAAAAATGATGGTAGGATTGTTGATTGTGTTTTGTATTTATCATAACCAACATTTATTTATTATATGTTTTGGTTAATTGTTGATGAAATAATTGGTTGTTCGTTTGATTTGTTTGGTGTTAACATGATGATTTTTTGTAGTTTGTGTCATTTGGTATTGTTATGTTTTTAGTATTATTTCTCCTAGATGAAACCATATTGTTATAGTATGTGTGTAATAACAGTTTAAGTTATGTCTTAATTTATTTTTTTAATGATAAGTTGTCTTATGTTAATTATTTAAGTTTATCAATAATTGATAATAGTGTTGGTAAATTTGTTGATAACAATTACTATTTGTAACTTACAAAATAAATATCATTTTTTGGTGAATGTTTGATGACAATGTTGATTTTTTTTAGTTGTTGGTATCGTTATTGGTATTTGTTTGATCTCAAATTGAATGAGAAATCAAAATTTAAAGTTTCCAAAACATATACATGAAAAACTTAATTTTTGATTTCCAAAATCATAAAATTCAAGAGAAAATTAATGAAAACTAACAAGTTTGAGGATAGAATCACTTACCCAAAAGTTTCCCACGAAAATCCTCTTCAAAAATTGCTTCAAAAAGCTCAAGGTTTTCAAAACTGAATGAAAATGGAGGATTTACAGTATTAAAAATGTCACAGAACTTTTGTACTTCGCGAACGTGAATAGAGATCCGCGAATGCGGAGGTGGGGTCCACGAACGCGGAGGTCCCACTGGAACATTCTCCACGAACATGGAGACTACCTCCACGAATGCAGAGACTATGAAACTGACCCTCCACGAACGCGGAGAAGGAGATGACATGCACCAGATTTCAACAATTCAACTATTGAAAATTCTCGGAACGAACCCTCGGGGTCCATCCGAAACCTGATATACACAAATCAGACATATATCTCTACCAGAAATAAAATTATGAATTCAAGGGAACTATCATAATTTGATTCTGAGGTCTTCTTGACTTGGTTCTCAATAAAGCTCGTTAAAACTCAAAATATTCAAACTGCCCTCGGAAAACTCCAAAAATTACAATGACACCATTTCTAACGTTAGTTTCACCATCCGGAGCCAATGGAACTGTCAAAATTTCGATTAAAGTTTTTGAACTCTGAATGTTGACCAAAGTCAAACTTAGGTTCCGAAATCAATTGAAAATGCAATTTTAGGTCCAAAATCTCTGTTTTAACTCAAAATTTAGTCCAGTCACTTCTCCTAGATCAAATTCGACGTTCTAGAGCTAATGGAATCGATGAACTTTTATTTTGACACCCGAAACTCTAAATTATACAAAAACTCTCTTTTTCAACAACTTAAGCTTTCAAAAATGCAAAAACTCATATTTTCCGCTTTTAAAACACAAGATCTCAATTCCAACAACACAAATAGTTCAAAACAGGTCCAAAGCAACTTACGAAAGGGTAAAATAATAATTTCAGAGATAAGCTAAAAAATGGTCGGCAAGGTCAATACATAATTACGAGTTGGTTACTTTTTAATTTTTTTTCTTTTATTTTTTAATTTAAATTCTTTTTATTTTTATTATTCTAATTTTTTCTAAAATTGTATTTTCTTTGATGATATTTATTTTTAATTTCTTTCTTATTCTCAACTTTTACTTAATGTGATACCATCATGCAATTTTTTATAGTATCTTTTTTATTAATTTATTAGATGTTTATTTTTTTATTAGCACGATTTTACAATTTTTAAATTAACATTGAATTCGGTATTGAATAAAGTTATAAACTTACATTTTTTTCTTATGTATGTTATGTTGAAATTTGACATAAGAATATTATGTTAAACTTTTTAATTTTAATAAGAACTTATGTTATATTTTTAGTTTCATCTGATTTAGAAGTATTAACTAGATGTTAGATTAGATAGATTATTTTTATCAAATATTTTAATAATTTTACTATGACATTATATTTAACATTTTTGATAAACATGCATTTCATGATGGTTGTATAGATCTTGTATTTTTAGTTTTTATTATTAATTTAATTAAAATATACTAATTTAAAAAAATATATATTGAGTTTTTTTTATAATGTTAGTTAAGAATATGTGTTTACTAATTAATATATTTTTAAAAGACAATATATATATCTTCAATATTTAATTTAATATTATTTATAATACTCTTATTTGTCTAATATAAATTTTTAATTTTGGATAATTAACTTTTGTTTTTAAAATTTAATATAACTATGTAATTAAACTTGTGTATCCAAACAACACATTTCTAATTACACTGTGGTATATAAACTAGTCACATAATTACTTGGTTATGCAATTAATAGGCTGATAATTATTATCCTAATAATTACACTAATTTCAATTATCAGATGACTTTCCAAACAAACTCTGAATATTTTTCTTAAAAGGTACTTCCTCCGTCCATCTTTACTTGGTCCCTATACTATTTTAGGATGTCCAACAATATTTGTCACGTCAATAGTGTAATAAAGTAATATAAAATATGTCACGTCAATTTCCTAAAAAATATGTCACGTCAATAGTGTAATAAAGTAATATAAAATTAAAGAAAAAAATATATTTTTAATGAAATGGGACCGCAAGAACCCGGTGATTACACATCGTCTAAATAAATTAGTACTACAAATATTTGAAAAGAATACTAGCTTATGAACTGTCTTTGATTTACCTTCAGGTGGACTTTGTTAATTAATTTATTCTTTACTCCAAATTTAATTAACTCCCTTGTTTCCTAAATTTTCAGCTACCAAAGGAAGTGATGAAGTAAATGAAATTATTCTTTTACTTAATTATTTTATTAGTTAATTTTTCTTTATGCGCTATATTATTTTGAGATGTTTAATAATATTTATTTACTTTATTAAATTAAGATATAATTTTATATTTAATTTTTAATTTATTTTTATTATTAATTATAATCATTTTCGTACTATATTTTTCAAAATATTATATTTATTACTCCCTCTGTTCCAAATTAATTTAAATTTTTTAGGCTTTTTTCAATGTTCAAAATACTCCCTCCGTCCAACTTTACTTGACCCCTATTGACTTACACAGGGATTAAGAAGTAGTAAATGATAGGGGTAATTTTACCAAATTATCCTTTGAATATAATTAATGCAATGTATTAAAAAATGTAATAGGGAAATAACTATAATTAATGACAATGGTAAATTAGGAACTAAGTGTAAAATTATCTCTTGATTTCATAAACTGGACAAGTATTGTTGGACATCCTAAAATGGTATAGAGGCCAAGTAAAGATGGACAGAGGGAGTATTTGAATTGTTCAAAGTTCAAGATCAATGTTTTAAACTTTTTCTATATTTGTCATTTCATTTATTGAAGTTTTATATATTCTAGGAGATAAATTATACTATATATTTATGATTTTACACAGGGCAATAGTGAAAAGTATATGGTATAAATTTTGTCTTTGAATATTTTCGTTAATATGCGTGCATTATCTTACGAATTCAATTAAAATGAGACAGAGCGAGTATATTTAAAGGGTGATTTGGTAAAACTATTTCTATTATTTACTACTTCTTAATTCTTATGTCAAGTCAATAATTAATAACTATTATTGGACGGAAAACAACAACAACAACAACATACCCAGTGACAAGTGGGGTATGGGGAGGGTAAAATGTACGCATACCTTACCACTACCTCATAGAGATAGAGAGGTTGTTTTCGGAAAACTCTCGTCTAAAAATCAAGCCTCATAAACAGAAGAAACTAGATATGAAAAAAAGAAAAAAGACTAACAATGAAAAGCAGAAGATAGTATGTAAATACGATAAAAGTAACAAATATAGGATGAATAATGATATCATAGGATAGAAAGACACGACTACTCCTACTAACCTACTATATTTCAAGCTCATACATCAATCTACCCCAACTAACCTTTTAACCTTCTACCCTGATACATGCCCTTCACTCCTTTCTATCTAAGATTATTTTTTTTGATGAGATGAAGTTTTGCCATATCTTGTCTGATCACCTCCTCCCAATACTTGTTCACTTTACCTCTACCCTTCCATGTAATCCCTAAATCCAACCTCTACCACCTTCTAATAGGGGCATCAATACTTCTTTTCTGCACATATCCAAACCATCGCAGTCTCGCTTCCCTCATCTTGTCAGCCACACCTCTAACTTCTCCTGAATGGACTCATTCCTAATCTTATAACTCGGGATATGTTCATGCATCCATCTCAACATCTTCATCTCCGCGACCTACATCTTCTGAACATGTGAATTTTTAATTGGCCAACACTCCACCCCATAAAGCAGAGATAGTCTAACCACCATTTTGTAAAACTTATCTTTAAGTTTAGGTGGTATCTTTTTATCACACAAAACTCTAGAGGCAAACAACCTCTATTTCATCCATACTGTCCCAATACGATGTGTGACATCATCATCGATATCCCCGCTATTCTGGATGATGGACCCAAGATACTTACAGTTTTCTCTCTTTGGAATAGATTGACTGACAAGCGTCACTTCAATGTCTACTTCATTTCTTGCAACACTAAATTTACACTTCATGTATTATGTTTTGGTCCTGCTCAGTTTGAACCCTTTGGATTCCAAAGTATATCTCTAAACCTCCAATCTATCATTAACTTTAGCCCGAGTCGCATCAATCAGTATTATGTCATCCGCAAATAGCATACACCATGACACCTCCTTCTGAATAGACCGTGTCAACTATTATTGGATGGACAGAGTAAAAATTTTGACTTTAAGCTATAATAAACTATATGAAAGGAAGAAAAATGTCCTTCATTTATAGTTTGGTCCAAAATTGCCCTTACTGTTAATACTTTGGTCCAACAATGCCCCTGTCATTGATACTTTGGTCCAAAAATGGCCTTATTGTTATCAAATGGGTCAGAAATGCCCTTATCTAAATAAATATTTTTTTTTCTTTTTAAACATATTGTGATCCTAATAAAAATATTATTTTTAAAGAATCTTTTTCTTATTTTATTTTTTTTACATCACATTAACTAATAAAAATGCAAGAAAATAATTTTTTTCTTAATCTCATTTTATCAGTTAAAATAGAACATTGTACTCCCGTAACAAATAATATATGTCATAAATATAAGATTATAGTAAACCCAACATTAATTTTTATTTAATAGTTTGGTCCAAAAATGCCCTTATTGTTACCAAATGGGTTAAAATGTCCTTCTCTAAATATATATATATATATATATATTTTTTTTTCTTTTTAAACATATTGTGGTCCTAATAAAAATATTATTTTTAAAGAATCCTTTTTCTTGTTTTGTTTTTTTTTCAAATCACATTAACTAATAAAAATGCAAGAAAATAATTTTTTTATTAATCTCATTTATCAATTAAAATAGAATATCGTACTCTTGTAACAAATAATATATGTTATAATAGAATATCGTACCCCTGTAACAAATAATATATGTTATAAATATAAGATCATAGTAAATTTAACATTTATTTTTATTTAATTAACAATAAAAATAGTAATTTTAATAAAATAATTTTTTTTAAATTTTTTTCCTCAAAATGAAGTAAGATAAAATATTTGCTAATTAAAAGAATATTATTAAAAAAAATAATATATTCAAAAATAAAATAAATAATAAATTTATTTTAAAAAATATTTTTGATCTATTAAATTACAATAAAAATATTTTCGCATCAAAATATAAATGGAGGACAAAATGTCCCAAAACCCTTTTCCTAAAAACAAAAATCTAGGGCGGGTGAATTCCAATGTAAACTAAAAAGAAAATATTTTCAAGACTGTGTACATTTACTATTCTGACAGTGACTTACGTGTATGCCACATCAGACTCACCATAACCGACCATACAACGCCACGTGTCACATTAATAAAAGCACCCACTCCCTCATCTTTCCCGTTAATTAAATACTGTGTAAGAGAAGGCTAATAAATGCTCCACTGACCCGCCGTCCTCCGAAAAACTTTACTACTTTTGTCTACTTTCTCCGGCTTCGTTGTAGTAAGCCTTAACTTCACTGGCGGTTGACATTTTCCGGCGAAATCCCCAATTCATACACATTCTGTGCTTCTCTTGCCGAAACTTCCTGCTACAGACTTCCCTTTTTCTGCTGCCTAAATTCAACTCTAAGTCAGCTGTTTCTTCCACTACATTTTGTTCTTCTCCATTTCGCTTCTTCAAATATTCACTCTTTCCGGATTTTTATAATCAGTTTTCTAGGGCATTTTAAGAACTGGCTACTTTTTAAATTTTTTTTGTTTTACCCATTTTATTGGCCGTTACGTTGTTCTTGTGCCCGTGTAGCCGCGGGAGCCAAAGCTTGTATCTTTGCTTGTTACCCATTTGGGATTATGAGTTGCATACAAACTGCTTAGTGATTAATGAGTGGGAAAATGGAAATGAAGAAGGTCTTTGTTATAGTAATATTGTGTCTTTTATCTCCTATTTTTGTTAAAGCCTTGAACTTATCTTTCAATGATGATATACTGGGGTTGATGGTATTCAAGGCTGATGTTCAAGATCCACAAGGAAAGCTGGTGTCTTGGAATGAAGAAGATGATAGTCCCTGCTGCTGGAATGGAATCAAATGTAACCCCAGATCCAATAGGGTCTCTCAAATTGCTCTGGATGGGTTTGGTCTTTCAGGTAAGATTAGCAGAGGCCTTATGAGGTTGCAGTTTCTTCGAAAGCTTTCGCTTGCCAAGAACAATTTTACAGGGAGTATAAGTATTAGTGTTGTTCAACTTGCTAATCTGAGGATTCTGGACTTGAGTGAGAACAACTTATTTGGGACGATTCCGGGTGATTTCTTTCAACAATGTGGGCCTTTGAGATCAATTTCTTTGGCCAAGAATAAGTTTTCGGGGAAAATTCCAGAAAGTTTGAACTCATGTGTAGCATTGGGGTCTTTAAACTTGTCTTCAAATCAATTTTCAGGATTGTTACCTTCTGGAATTTGGTCTTTGAATGGGCTAAGGTCTCTTGATCTGTCAGATAATTTGCTGGATGGTGAAATTCCAGTAGGCATTGAAGGTATGTATAATTTGAGAGCCATAAATTTGAGGAAAAATCATCTCAAAGGTGAAGTTCCAGATGGAATTGGAAGTTGTTTGCTGTTGAGGTCAATTGATTTGAGTGAAAATTCTTTCTCTGGAGAACTTCCAAAAACAATGCAGATGCTTAGTTTGTGTGATGAGTTGATTTTGAAACACAATGCATTTGTTGGTACTGTACCAGAATGGATTGGAGAGATGAAAAGCCTTGAGATGCTTGATCTTTCTGGGAACAGTTTCTCTGGTCAGTTCCCGAGTTCAGTTGGGAAGTTTCAATCACTGAAACTACTTAACATGTCCCGAAATGCTATTTCTGGGAACTTGCCCAACTCCATGAGCAGTTGTGTTAATCTTATGACACTGGATGTTAGTCACAACTCTTTGTCGGGTGATCTTCCTCCTTGGGTATTCAAATTAGGATTGCGACAAGTTTTGTTTTCTGAGAATAAATTAAGTGGGGGCTTGAAGAATGCTTTTGCTTCTTCACTGGACAACTCTCGCCAAAAGCTTCTAGCTCTCGATATCTCTTGCAATGAGTTAGTTGGTGAAATTCCATTTGCTGTTGGTGATTTTAATAGCTTGCAGGCCTTGAATTTATCTAGAAATTCACTTGTAGGGACCATTCCTGAGACTGTTGGCCACCTGAAGTCACTTGGTGTTCTTGACTTAAGCGAGAATCAGTTAAATGGTAGTATCCCTGTGGAACTTGGAGGAGCCTATTCTCTCAGGGAACTGAAACTGGAGAGGAACGCCATGACAGGAGAAATTCCTTCTTCTATCGGAAACTGTTCTGCACTTTTGTCGTTGTAAGTTCTTGTTTCTCTTTATCGTTCATTTATATCTTCATTTGAGATAATCTCTCTTCTTGGAGGTTTTCATAAGGACACTGTAGTGGTACATTATTGTACATAAGTACCTGATCGATAAGTTTGATAACTAAGGAACTAGCATTTACATTCTTATTCACAGTTTCATCTCCGAAAATGTTGTTTTGGCTTGTCAAAATTCTACTGACTAGATCAAGCATGAGGATTCTTTATCATGTTCTACTAATTTATTAGTTCTAAACTTCTAAGTTCTAGCAATCATGTAGAGTTTTCCATAATGAGTTAACCAAATAGCTTCTAGTGTATGAGTTTAGATAATATTCTTTTTTTCTAGATAAGGCAATTTCAGATAATATTTTACATAAAGTATAATATAGCAGCATATAATTACCTGGTTTATGATGTTTTTAAGTGACGTATCCTTTAAATTTATTACGAAGTAGTATTTGAATATCAGCTTTCCTCAAAGCTTAGCTAATCGTTTTGTTTCCCTGAACTTGGCAGGTCTCTGTCACATAATTGTTTAACTGGCCCTGTACCTGCAACCGTTGCTAAACTAACCAACCTACATAATGTTGACCTTTCCTTTAACAAATTAACTGGAGTCTTGCCAAAGCAGCTGGTAAATCTTGGTCACCTTGAGTCGTTCAACATCTCACACAACCAGCTAAAGGGCGAACTGCCTTCTGGTGGGTTTTTTAACACTATTTCTCCTTATTCAGTGTCAGCCAATCCATCTCTTTGTGGGGCTGCTGCTAATAGGTCATGTCCAACAGTCCTTCCCAAGCCAATTGTTCTGAATCCCAACTCCACAGAATCTATTCCTGGTACTATCCCTCGGACTTTGGGCCATGAAAAGAAAATCCTAAGCATCTCTGCGCTTATTGCCATTAGTGCAGCTGCTATTATTGTTGTTGGTGTTATTGCCATTACTGTACTAAATCTTCGCGTACAGTCTGCGACATCTCACTCTGCTGCCGTTACATTTCCTGGTGGAGATGACTATAGTCCCTCACACAGTACAGATGCAAATTCTGGTAAGCTTGTCATGTTTTCAGGTGAACTTGACTTCAGCACAGGGTCACATGCTCTGCTTAACAAGGATTGTGAGCTCGGGCGTGGTGGTTTTGGAGCCGTTTATCGCACTGTCCTTGGAGATGGGATGCCTGTGGCCATTAAGAAGCTTACGGTTTCCGGTCTTGTTAAGTCTCAGGGAGACTTCGAAAAGGAGGTTAGAAAATTGGGAAAAATTCATCACCCTAATCTTGTGGCTCTTCAAGGTTATTATTGGACACCCTCACTACAGCTACTTATATATGAATTCATAACTGGTGGGAATTTATACGAGCATATCCATGAAGGTTCTAGTAAAAACTTGCTCTCATGGAATGAGCGGTTCAACATTATTCTTGGGACTGCAAAAGGCTTGGCTAACTTACATCAAATGAACATAATTCACTATAACATCAAGTCCAGCAATATTTTGATTGATAGCTGTGGTGATCCTAAAGTTGCGGATTATGGGTTAGCAAGGTTGTTACCGATGTTAGATCGATATGTTTTGAGCAGCAAAATTCAAAGTGCACTTGGTTACATGGCACCTGAAATCGCATGCAAGACTGTGAAGATAACTGAGAAGTGCGACGTGTATGGGTTTGGAGTTCTTGTTCTGGAGATAGTCACTGGAAAGAAGCCAGTTGAGTACATGGAGGATGATGTTATTGTATTGTGTGACATGGTAAGGGGCGCATTGGAAGAAGGCAAGGTAGAGGAATGTGTTGACAAGAGGCTGCATAGAAAATTTCCAGCCGAGGAAGCAATTCCTGTGATGAAGTTGGGTTTAATCTGCACATCACAAGTCCCTTCAAACAGGCCTGATATGGCTGAAGTGGTTAACATATTAGAGATGATCAGATGTCCTTCAGAAGGCCAGGAAGAACTGGTATGATATCCTACTAGACTGATGGAAATTTTAACATATGCTATTAACCCCGGGGAAGAAGAATCCGCTTGATAATCTGTTCAGAGAGAAATCAGAATTTGTCGTTGGAAATCTTTTCGCTGTTCAAAGAAATATCTCTTCCATATTATGGTCATTTAAAGTTTTATTTTTTTAATGTTATTGCTTCTCTGTTATTCTGGGTTACCGGATTCCTTTTCACCGGGTTTTAGTTTGTGGGGATGATCTCACTTTCCTTTTTCTTGGCTCTTTTCTGTAACAGTTGATTCTAACATGTAATTCCAGTAACCTCTTCTGTTTGTTCAAATGAGAATCAAGATTTGTAAGATTGGGAAGTTCGAAATGTAGATAGTGGATGTGCCAATAAGTACATTTCATGACAAAATGATCAAACATGCACTATACTGTCTGACTGGAAAATGACTTCTCAAAGCAGCAAAAGTGCTCTGCAGTGTAAATTATCCAGGTTGTGTTTTCAATTATTGTTAGAAAAAGAATTGCAATTTTCTGAAGTACATAACAAAATAATTTTAATATATTGTAAAAGTCAAAAAGGGGTTGTTGATACTTGATAGCCTGAGGGCCTAACTAAAGATTCTTATCTCCCACTAATTATGAAGCGAATAATCTCAGTGATGATGATTATAATATGGTTGCGCCAAAAAAAAAGAGAGAAAAGGAAAAGGTTGATCAAATTAATAAAATAGAGAAATTAAAATGGTGGTAGTGAAAGTGAAGTAGTGCTGTCTATTTTTATTCAGATATATTTGTCTTGTCTTAAGGTTGTACTACTAACTTTTATTGTTGTTTATATTTAAATGCATGTTTTGTTCTTTTGCTTTTATCTACTCTTCTAGTAGCCGCTGAAACTCACATGGCTTTCGTCCTTCTTCACTGTCTTTATATTACTTGGAATTTCACTACTTGCAAGATATTAACCTTTCTTTTTTATTGTCAAACAAAAAGCAGGATCAAGCACTCTCTTGCCTGTCTTTTATATTTTCTTTTTTGGCTAGTGACGGGATCGGGTCTGGTGCGCAGCTGAATTATTTCTCGATCACTTGGCATATAACGAGTAATTTGGTGGTGTCATACGCATAATCAAATATATATAAGTATATAATTTGCAAGTTGTGGGATTCAGATAGACCTGATCTTGTAATACTCTAGCTCCGCTAGTGTCTCTCACTTAGATCTAAGTTCTCCCGATGGTGAAATAACGATTCTGCTTAATTATAACTGAGATATCTGTCTATACCTTCAAACAACTCCATTAATTTTACTAACTTTAGGGTTCCTCTCCACCATTCAGCATGATGTCCTAGATTTTATATTTGATTATGCACTAACAAAAATCTCAGTATTGTGGTTATTTTTTAGTTTAAACTTTAGATAATGTCACTAAAATTCCAAAGCCATGTGATTTAGATTTAGAAAACTAATATGAGTTGTCTTAAAAATTGTTGCAACTCTGGCGCAATTGTTGGGCCCAAGAAAACCTAATTTGTTTGGCGTTTGCATCATCATCAACTAGCACATGCTCTTACAATTAAGCTTCTGATTCCAATACTATTCTACTGAAAAAGAATCTTCAAGGCATTCTTAAGCCTTCTAGAAATTAAAGCTAGACAAATGGCTCCTCCTCCTAGAAGCTACAAGCCCCAAGGACCAACATCAGTAATTCTTTTCTCTTTTAAAAACGAATTTCTTGAAGAAAGGTGTCAAAGAATTAATGGTATGCTTAGTCCAAAGTATAACCCACTAGTATGAATTCGACCATGCATGCAAAGGTATTACTGATGTAGTTGGCCGATGTAGAGTACGAATTAAATCTCTGAATTTTGCAAATAATGAAAAGAATTGGTCCAGACACAGATGTTGCGATAATTATTCCCTCCGTTCATAATTAGATGTAAAAAAATCTTAATTTTGATTTTCATTTTTACTTGTCAATTTTGAGAATCCAAGATAAGACAATTTTTTTTTATCTATATATTCTACCCCTACTTTATTTATCAAGTTAGACTTTTTGGAAATATTGATTATTTTGAAAATATTGAATGACTAAGTCATCTTTAGAGTACCTAGAAACCTAGAAAATGACATAATACATTAACATACC
>JBCEWC010017007.1:0-12757 GCA_038996855.1 Solanum aculeatissimum
CGATGATGAGTGTAATGATGCTATGATGGCTTGATCGAGGGTCTTCGGGTCCTCTTTCCCCATGTCACATCTAGGCCTCCTATTCGGGTCGTGACACCTATGATACACATCCGTTAATCAATATATATATGTTAGAACGGAACCCATGGGGATCTTACAAATATCATGTATCCATGAACATTGTTGACAATGACCTCAGTCAATACTCACCCATTCAACAATGACATCGGACTTGTCTTTAAATAATGTCAAACCTATTATTAGCCAGCATATTACCTCGGCTTGTCGGCAGAAACCTCAACTAACATCGATCGATAGAGACCTCAGCCACCAACTTACATGTTACCTTATTCATCTCTCGGTCAAAGCCATCAGAAGTATAAATGCACAAGTAATAATAGATGTAATGTGCATGATCACAATTATATCACAGTGTCAATATTATAATGATTTCAATATTATCATCATATCAATGTCATCAATGCCTCAATATCATCAATATATCAATATCATCAGAGTTTCAATACCATCAATGTCTCAATATATATGATGCTCATCTCAATATAGCCATCATATCAGTATCAATATCTGATCATTCACAAGATTACAAGTCTTACGGATTCACAGTTAATTCACAAGTCAACATTTAAATAATAGAGCAACTACTTAATCCAAAAACCTCAAAATCAAAGCCTATATGATACAATTCTACCCCAAAGTACTTAATTCCATACACATAAGTGTATACAAGTTTCAATCATACTTAACAAAAGGTTAGAAGTCCACTTGCCTTAGATAGAGTTTCGAATCAAGTCAAATCCAAAGCTTTTTCCTTTCTTTGGTACTCCGAATCACAAAACTCTTTCAAGTATAGCATCAAAATCATATTACCAATCTAATGACACTAAAATGAACTAATTTAGAGTAAAGGGGTAAACTGATAAAATTTTCATATCAGAAAAAGTAGCCAGAATCTGAAAATGAATACATGAAAATGCTCCCCAAGTAATTAGGAATTTAACAGAGAAAACCGTTCTGAAAATGGAGTTAAAATGAGGTATAAATTATCAAAGTAGTATTAGGAATCAAAGTCCGAAAAATTCCCAAATTCCACCATAAAAATCCCAAACTTATAAGTCCAAAAGACAAATTAATCAATGAAAATAGAAGAAATAGGTTAGAAAATAGTTACCCAATCGATTTGCCTTGTAAAACCTTGAAAATCCTCTATAAAACGAAGCTTGGAATATTAAAATGATGGAAATGAGATAAAAATATTCATTTAAAAAGTTCGTTTAGGGACGATCAATGCTCCGCGAACGCGGAAGCTAGGAAATCCCAAAGCTCAGCGAACACGGACAGCTCACCCGCGAACGCGAAGTGGAATCCACACGCACTCCATGAACGTGGGCGCCAGCCTTACGAACGCAGAGGCTTTAGCACACTACACTCCATGAACGCGGTGGTGACCCCATGAACGCAGAGTTGAAATTGGCCAACACTAGAAACAATATTTACACAGCTCAGGACAATTACGAAAGGGACCCTCGGGATTTGTTCAGAATTCCGTGAACACAAATCAAATATGAAATTCTACCAAAAATGACATTCTGGACTCAATTGAACTGTCAAAATTTGAATTCGAAGCCTCTTGGCCCAGAACCCGAGAAAGATCGTATAAATTAATTTTGAACTCAAAAACTTAAAATATTCTCAGAAGCTCTAAGAATATCAACGTAGCCATTTCTAGCCTTTGTTTCACAACCCGAAACCACTGGAACTGACAAAAATTCTATCTGAGTCTCCAAATTTCTAATTTTGACCAAAGTCAATCTTTTGATTCAAAATGAAATAAAAATACAACTTTGGGTCCAAAATCATAGTTTTAACTCCGAATTCAATTCTGCAAGTTCTCCTAGGCTAGATTCAGAATTTTAGAACTAATGCAATCGACATAAGTGAATTCCGATGCTTGAAACTAAAAATGACCACAAATCTAAAAATTTCTAACTTTAAGCCTTTAAAAACTCATTCTTTTGCAAAACTCCAACTTTTTACAAGGTTTTCAAAATTCGACTTTTGGACTCAACAAAGAGGAGTCAAGCCAACTTTTGGGAAGGAAAAATAGTAATTTGGTCAAAAATGACAAAATTGACCTTCGAGGTCATTACAGTTAATTTTGCACAATTCTAAAAACAAAATCTTGCTTAAAATGGGTTAAGGTGATATAAATTTTCCTTTTTAATTTTTAATAATTTATGATTTTGTACATTTCAAAAATTATCATGTAAATGGAGATGCTCCTGATAAAGTGTGTGCTAGCCAGTGATGATTGATTGCGATAAAGAATTGACAGGCTTCTACACTTACAAGCTTTTGAAAAACAACATTAAAGTGACTATATCATACTAATACAAAATCACATGGTACACATGTTTGGGCTCAATTATGGCATGACAAAAGGAAAAAATTCATGAGGTCAGATAGACCAAAAGCAAACTTTTCACTGAAACCATCTTGGCATTTTGATTCCTAACAATGATTTCCTTATGACGTGTCTTTTCGTGTCACTTTAACTTTTATCCTTTGACCTTCCTTTATCCTAACTAGATGGGTTCATGAGATAGCAGCCCCATATAGTTTAAGATTCTCTCTCGCATTTATTATTAGCTAATGGGAATATCGAGGACTATTACTGTAACTATACCTCCTCCTTCAATATTGGTGTTTCCTACCTTGAAAAGGCATGGCTAACTAAGTAGGAAACTCATATTAAATTGGAAGATCAGATGCTTTTTAACTCAAGTTAGCTAATAATATTCATTACATCATGATATATGCTCAATGAATTTAATTACTTAAAACCCATTACCTAACCCCTATTTATGAACCCGTAAAAGGATGATGCATAAAAGAGATTATTTATAAATATAAACATTTAATTTATCTATACGCAATAAAAAATATTCCAATAAATTGGGAGTTAGCTAGATTTAATTAGCGTAATTAAGAAAAGGTACAACAAAGAAGCAAATAATTTTTTAAACCTTAGCATCATCCGAGAATGAAGATAATAGGTTCATGAAATTGATCCTTTCATGGTGAGTTGATGGAGTTAATTTTCATTGGTGGTGGCTTGAGGAATTTTGTCAAAGAATCAACACCTTTTATTTCAATAATTGTTGTATCATAAGTCAGAGCAACCTTTTCAATAGTATTGAATGTTCTTAAGCACTAGGTTTTGCTTTCTTGTGTCTCAAACCTCTACCACCCACTTGCCTCTCTTTCTCTATCTAACCCCTTTGCAATTTTTTCATATTTTCATACAACTTTATTTCATTCTTCTTATTGGAATTCTTTCATGGAAATTCCCTCCATCTTTTCATTCTCGATGATAGTGATTTCCTTTCCACTTATTTTTTCATGACACTCTTAATTTCTCTTCTTAGGCATACCCTTCCTCATTAGATTAGTTGATGTGATCTTGGACCGACAAGTGAATTGTATAGGTCTCTGGGAAGGACAAAAGAACATTCTCTAAGTTGATTGGTTGATTTTTTAGTTGCATCATTTTTTGAGGGCTTCCCAAAAACCTCTTTTTTATGATGTTCTTCCTTAGCTCGGATATAATGACTTTACGAAAAGGGAAAACAACAAAGAACACCACTAATTTGTCAACTTAATGTAGACATATAATATTTGTGTCTAAAAACTCACTTATAGAGATCACTTCAAAATGTAATTAATTAGACACCAAAGAAAGAAATTAGAATAGAACTTAACAGAAAAATCAAGAAATTGTAAAGTTACCTTGAATTGTGGTAGTTTCCTTATAGTAAAGTTTGTGTATTTATATATAGAGGAGAGTGTGGTATATGTGTTTCATAGGCATTTTCATGAATTGTAATGTGGCAGACAACAGATAACACTAAAACAAAAGATATATCTAGGGTGTGTTTGATATGGAGAAACACCACATTGTGAAGATGGGGATGTTGAGATGAATGTGTATACATATTATGTGTGATAAGATTAGGTATGAGGTTATTCGGTAGAAGGTAGGGGTGGGTTCTAAGGAATTCTAGATGAGAGAAGCGAGACTAAGATAGTTTGAACATGTGAAGTGGAGGAGAGTTGACACTCCTGTTAGGCGGTGCACGAGGTTGGATTTAGGGGTTACACAAAATATTGGGCAGAGGTGATTAGATAGGATATGACACAACTTTATATCCACATAACAATATCAAATTTGGTTTTGACAATTCACCTACATCAATTTCCACATTTTGAGATTGATGAAATCGACGAAATTTTGTTTTGAGACTTGAATCACTAGATGACACAAAAACTCAACATTAGGAAACTTACTTCAAATTTAATTCTTTAGAAAAAATTCATCTTTTTACAAGATTTAAAAAACCAACTTGCAAAACCAATCAAATATCACTTGGGAAAGCTATTAGGAAGGGTAAAATGATTTTTCAAGAAAAAAATACCAAAAATGACCTACAAGGTCATTACATCTATTATATTTAATAAGGAGCATAGGAGGTTTGAGAAGTATAGAGAGATGGATCCATCTTAATTTCAGGGTGGAGACGGAGAAGATAATTATGAGTTTCTTGAGAATTATCCTCAGATGTTACAGAATGTGGGGTTGGTGGATTCCCATGGTGTGGATTACAATTCTATGAGTGTGGTGATCCATGACATATCAATGTAGACTACTCCATACTTAATGAGGGAGATTGATATCAACAGTGTTTTGTAAAGCGGTTGCTTATAACAATTTTTATATGTAATGACCTCAAGATCATTTTTTAGTATTCTCGATAAAATTACCATTTTTCCCTTCCCAAAAGTTTCTTTGAATCATTTTATTGAGTCTAAAAGTCATATTTTGAAAATATTATAAAAAGTTGAAGTTTTGCTAATGAAAGAGTTTTTAAAGACTTAAAGTTGGAAATTTTGAGTTTTGTGGCCATCTTGAGTTTCGAGTGTCGAAATTTAGTTTTGTTCATTTCATCAGCTCCAAAACATAGAATATGGTCTAGGAGAACTTTTGAAACTAAATTTGGAGCTAAAATGAAGATTTTGGACTCAAAGTTGCATTTTTAGTTGATTTTGGATCATAGTTTGACTTTGGTCAACATTCGAAGTTCGAAAGGTCGAATTGAAATTTTGACAATTCCAGTGGTTCTAGATAGTGAAACTAATGCTAAAAATAGTCTTGTTATAATTTTTAGAGTTTTCGAGGGCAGTTTAGGTATTTTATGTTTTAACTAGTATCTTTGAGTTTTATCGGGTTCTAGGCCAAGGAGGTCTCAAATTCAAATTCTGACGATTCTATTGAGTCTGAAAGTCATTTTTGATAGGGTTTAATGCCCGGTTTGTGTATATTTGTTCCAAACAAATCTTGAGGGTCCCTTCTGAGTGTGAAATTATTGTTTGGGGTTGATATGTTGTGCAGGTAGTCTAGTGCTCCGTGTTTGTGGGGTATCTCTCCGCGTTCGAAGAATGTGGAGTCTCAAGGCCTCCAGGTTCGTGGAGATGGGCCTGTATTCATGGAGTATCCCTTTTCTTAGCCTTCACATTCGCGGAGGGGATTCCCATGTTCGTGGAATGTTGGTCCCTATTGATTTTCGCGTTCGCGGATAAAGCTTCGTGTTCACAGAGAATTAAATTTTCTTAAACAGTGAGCTATTTTTAAATGAAGGTGTTCATCATTTTCAAACCTCCAAGCCCCATATTTTAGAGAATCTTCGAGGTTTTTCAAGGCAAATTTATTGACTAACTATTTTTTAATCTATTTATTTAATTTCCATTAATTAAATTGTGTTTTTAACTTAGTAATTGAAGTTTTTAATTGAAGAATTGTCATGCCCCGCGAGGGTACCCTTGGCATGGCCAGAACTTGAAAAACCATGGTTGATTCCCCAAGAGAACCACTTGACCTTATCATCACATCATACTTAACAATGGAAGAACACTCAAGAAAAGACCATCAATAAATAAAGACCAGGAATCTAATTAAAAAGAAATCAAGACTAGTAGAAAAAAAGCTAGTCAGATAACTTCCACATGGACAATCACATATCTACTTTATGAATCCTCTATCTGAATTGTCTACACAGTACCATGACAGGTCATGACTACCCTAATCAACAAGAAATAAAAATACTCAGTAAATGAAAAAAAGGATCCTCCGAGTATCAAGGAGGAATCATCAATCTTGAAGCAAGTCTCTGGACTTCAACTGTGTGTTTGCTGAAGGCCTCTATCACCTGTATCTGCATCACTAATGATGCAGGCCTAAATGGACATCAGTACATGGAATATACTGGTATGTAAAATGGCTCAAGAAATAGTAAATCTCAAGCTCAACTCAATCGACTAGACTCAACAATCAACTCAACAATTCGTAACTCAACTTAGTAAATATGTAGTTTAAGAGAAAACTCATATTTTTAAAATAGACTCAGTGTTATGCAACTTGGTTTAAAACATTATAAGCTCTATCAAGTGTTGCTTGGGAGTTTCTCTTAACTGACATTCAATCCCACCATCTTTAGTTTGGTGATGCACAATGAAGGCGACGTTAATGCCATGCCCGTCCAATACTTTCCAAGGTAATGGACAATCAAACCTCTCTTGGATCGAAAGTAAATATCCACCTTTTTGGGTTATGAGTCGCCCGAATTAATAGTGCAACTATCCTATGATGGCAATGTAGTGTATGGGTTAGACTAGTTATCTACTCACTCCCATATCAGTGCTCAATACACCTCCCAAGACTAAGACATGCTCAGCCAATCAACTCAATCTCATCTCGTTGTATTTTCTCCCATCAAACTCAACTCAATCGCTCAATAGTTCAACCAATCAAGATCATCAATCATGCATGCAATCAAGACTCAAACTCAAACAATCATTTAGACACCATTAGATCATGTTCATCACATAAAACACGTAAGATGCGCAGTATGTATATATGTATGAACAAGTAATATGCTCCTCATGCTCAATTATGCTCACGTTACTCAACTCACATAATCAAAATCATGATCTCAATTCAGTAAATGCAGCCAGGATTACATGGAATGATGCAATTTAGGATTCATAATGCCAATCGTCATGTAATACTCTAACTTCATGAAATCAATATGCAACTCATTAATTTATTTATAATTATGCTTTTGAAAACTCAATACTTCATAAAATAACTCAAAGATTAGGACTATAAGATTTAATGTACTGAATGTCGATGTCTCAGTTCAATCAGGTATATGAATGGGCACATATATGGACTTAATCCAACTCTTTAGAAAGCCTTACGTACCTGGAATTTTGAAGAACGATCAAACTCTTGGATAATCTTCAATCGTGTGTTCAAAACCCTAGCTTTCTCCTTCCTTGATGCCAAGTATTTCATGAGGAGTAATACTTTTAGGGTACTGATAAGGGGTCTAAATTAATTTCAAAACATCGTGAATTTTAATTACAAATTATAGAAAAAGACAAAAATACTCCTATTGAAATTGTCAGGCAGAACCATGAAACACCATCCATGAGTCATGATTCTTTCTACCATCCATAATTCCCTTTCGTGGATGGGAGGTGCTCAAACATTAAGTTGCTGGAAATTGGACTTGGGATCCACGAAACCCCTTTCTATGGGACATAAAATGAAGCATGAGCCATTTTGTTAATCGTGGTTCAAGATTAAAAATTTTTAGTTTTCTAGAACTCCAATCTATGAAACCCATTCCACGAGTCGTGGAATGAAGTACGGTTTGTAGAATGACTCGTACATGGGCTTAAGACTTAGAAAATTTTTATAAGTCACATCGGCAACTACGAGGTCCCATCTACTAGTCGTAGATCACTCTACGAGCAGTAGATTACCCTTCATGATTTTTTCCATTAACTTTTTTATGTCATTTTCTCAACTCTTCCTAGGCATTTGACTCAGACTAGATGGAATGAATTAGGGGGTGTTACAAGAATTTGGAAATTTTTTGAACTTTGATTCCTAATGCTAAATTGATGATTTCTACCTCATTTTAACACCATTTTAAAAACTATTTTCACCTTTGGAATCTTATTGCTCGGATAATGTTTTGATATATTAATTTTCAGATTCCATGTACTTTTCTTGCATGACATTTTCAATTATTTTGCCCTTTTCCTCCAAGTTGATTGATTTAGTGTCATTAGATTCATATTGTGATTGTGATGCTATATTTTACTAGATTTTGATGATTTAGAGTATCGTAGAAAGGGAAAAACTTTGAATTTGACTTGATTTGAGACTTCTACTAAGGCAAGTGGACTTCTAATCTTTTGTTAATTATGATTGAACCTTGTATGCTCCAATGTGTATGAAATTGGGTGATTTGGGACATGAATTGTGACAAATTGTATTATTGTAGGCTTTTATCATGAGATTTTGAACTTAGGTAATTTTCATGTTGTGAAATCTTAACTTGTGACTTAATTGTGGATTCATGATGCATGTGATCTTGTGAATTATGAGTTGTTGATATTGAGATTGTACCAATATTGTGATTTCTATTTATGAAGCTGAGATTGTGATGACAATGATAATATGATGATATTGATATGGTGGTGATGTTGAGATTGCATATATTACATTCACCTATTATTTGTGCATTGATACTTGTGATAGGTATGATCGAGAAGTATACAAGGTAACATGTGGGTTGGTGGCCGAGGTCTCTACTAGTCGATGATTAGCCGAGGTTGTTGTCAGCGAGCCGAGGTAATATGTCGACTGATGATGTGTCCGAGGTCATTTTCAATTGAGTGAGCATTACTGAGGTCATTGTTTGTAAAGTTCATGGATACATGGTCCTTGTATGGCCCCCATGAGTACTGGTCAGAGTTTTATCATCATATGTGTATCATAGGACAGATATGTATCACGATTATTTGACATTGCATCGCATTATTTACATCCTATGGTGTCCATACCATCTCACATCATTCTCTCTTGATATTATTATATGTAATGCTTGTGAATTTGTGAATAAGTTGAAGCTATTTATATCATTAGAGATCTATGACACTATTTGACTTGTAGTACTAGTTGGTTATTTTGAGATACTATTCTATGGAGGGTGTATATATGTCTTTGCATATTGTGTTGTACTGGGACTTTTCTGAATGTAGGTGTGTAGTTTGGCAGTATGTGGTTGAGTGGATAAGAGTACTTTGTTCCTCATTATTTTACTTTAGGTTAGTTTCCATTTGCTGAGTACCTTGTTGTTTGGTTGTCACCCCTTGCTATATTTTTGTAGGTTGTGTACCCGATCCTTCTTGCTAGACTTCTTGTAAGAGGATCGAGCTTCAAGATCACTTGTGAGGTAGCTGCTTGTCTCTTCAGTGGGCCTTCGAGAATTATTTTCTTATGTTTTGTTCTATTTGGGGACTAGACATTGAGATTTGTATTTCATTTGAGTATTCTGATTATTAGAGGTTTGTACATATGACAACAGTTTCTGGAATGGTTGTAGTTTGTTTCCCCCTATAATTATCTATCTTATTTGTTATCATTTTGGGTTGTGTAGTGTTGGGTTGATTCACTTAGTGGGTTAGGTGAGTGTCATCACACTCAACTTTCAGGTCGTGATATTATAAAAATAAAAATTAGAAAGTTCCAAAAAAAGTGAGTTAAATTCTAAAATTCAATTTAAAAAAAAAAACAATTTCATAATAAAACATTAATCATATCATCATCATATATTACTAAAAGTAGGAAGAGTCTAAGACAAAAGTTAGATTACGAAAATACCCATTATCTATTGATTTATTATTCTTAAAATTATTTTAAAAACATTCTTTTTCAAAAATTATCCGTATGTCTACATTTATTATTTTATTAATTATCTGTATGTCTATATTTATTATTTTATTAATTTTTGTATTATGAAATTTATACACTTTCACTTATTATTATTATTATTATTATTGTGTTGTTTTTATTTTCTTTAAATATTTACCTTCGTATCTCATATTTAATTATTTATTCAATTGTTATTCTTTATATATATAACTCTTATACTTTTTGTATTCATAACCTCCAAATATTTCATTCAAAATTTTAAGATATCTTTTGGTATTCCTCCATTCTTATCTATATAAATCCACCTTTTTTGTTTCATGTAGTCCCTATCCAAGGTTATCCTTTTCATATCATAGTTAAAGTAGTGAAGAGCTTATATCATAATTATTTTACTATTTGATTCATGCTTTAGCTGAAAAAATCTATACTGATTCTATACTTCTTTTTTCATCAATATAATTATGATAACAATCCTAAGAGGTTTGTGTATGTTGTATCTTTTTCTCTATTTTTTTTTATTTTTTCCCTATTACACTTCTTTAATTTGTATTTTTTAGGCTCAAATTAGTCATTTGTGACTTTATTGAAAGTATGGAATACACATGTAAAACACGTGTCGAAAAACTAGTTTTTTAAGAAAAGTGAATACAACTTAAAGAGTTATGAGAAGATGACAAAGAACCAGAAAAGATACTTAGTGCTTTTTGCCACATTTGTGTTAGCTCGTTTGGATGATTCATATTTGACGAAAATCAAATTTACAAAACCTGTCAACTATTCATCAATGCAATTTATGCCCTTTTAAGAAGAAAAAAATTAAATCATAGTTGACAAAAATATGATTCTATACATATTTGATCAAAGTTAGATTTACAAAATATAAGAATTGTCCATTAATGCAAGATATGCCCATTTTAAGAGAAAACAATTGAATCATAATTCGTCAAGTGATTTAGTTCCTCCAAAGAAACACTCAAAAGTTTCTTTCAGAATGGAGAAAGTTGAAGAAGAGGTGGTGTTGTCATGTTCAGTGCCAACGCCATGGATTAGAAAATTGAAAAATGGTAGCTGATGAATTCTCCAATTCCACTTCCAATAGACGTCAATGTACTCTTCAATTTTCATCTTTAGAATGTCAGGTCAAGTACAAAAATTTAAAAGAATGTTTTCAGAGTATATATCAGATAGATTTTACTTAAAATGATGATGATGAGAGTGCATTCATAAAGTTGATGGCAGATAAACTTACAAAGGCTTACAGAGATTATTAGATAGAGGAAAATATTCAAGGAGAGAAGTCCAGACACCATAAAAAGATATGTCATGAAATAATCATCCAAAATGGAAAGACCAAGGTCATTTCAAATAGGATGTCATCCAAAGAGCATAAAGATACAAAGTTGATCCAAGAAAATACAAATAAGTACAACGCAGTTAGACTGCAAAATGGGAAAGGTGGGCAACAAAGACTTGAGATGCAAGAAATAATACTTGACGTTGGTTGGGAACTTTTGACACTACTGTGGAAGCTACTTTGGCTTATGATGAGGAAACCATTGAGTTAGAGGTACTGATGCTTTGACAAACACTCTCGAGCCACTACCAATGGAAATCAATACCATCCTGACCATGCTACCACTAAGAAAGACAAAAGACAAATCCATATTTTATTTAAACTTGATTGATTCAACTTTTCATATGTTTATTGTCATGATTCGAGAGCTGGGACTAGATGTGACATGGAAAATGAAAATTCGAGAGTCCTCAAAAAAGTCATCTTAGCATAAATTTACACATCATTGGTTTGAAAGTGTGTAATTTAATAAGAAACAAATAATTCTAAGGGGTTTTAGGACTTTGGACTCAAGCTATGGGGATGTCATCGGGGAAGGAATTTGCATGAATCACATAGAACATAGCACATAACAAGTGTGTTCTAAGGGGCGGGTAAGTAGGACTCAAACTATGGGGGAAAGGAGGGACTTGGGACTTTACACACAATCACATTCTCATCAAATAATTCAAGATAGCATAAGCATAATCATAGTCAAACATAATATAGTCATAGTGTAACGACCCGAAAATTTTTGAAACCTCTTATGGTTGGTCTTGTATGGTGTTATAATGGTCGTGGTTGAAATTTGGTGGCCACGGGTGATGTTTAAGTAGCCGAATGCAAAATGGGTCATTTTGGGGCCTAGAAAGGCCGTTTGGATAGTGCATTTCACAGATACATAACTTTTGATGTGGGTTGAACTGTGTGGGCTACTACATATCAAATGAAATCTCTTTGAAATATCTTTGTAACTGGTTTCACTCAATTCCAAGGTCGGATGAAGAGGTTATGGCCAAAGGAGTAGGACTGCTTGAAATTCGAAAGACATTGAAGATAGGCCCTGAAAATTGCCCAAGGCATGTGAGACGGACCGTGAAACTTTGCACGTTCCATGTGGGGTTCCGTCAAGTGTTATAGAGAGCTTGGAGTGGCAAAGACCTACCCCAAAAACTAAATTAGGGTCCACGGACCACCCCACGGTCCGTGAGACCTCAAACGGACCGTTTGGTGGTCAGTCAAGTTAGGCAGAGACTTCGAAAAGTTGTGGGCTGAAAATTTGGCTAAGGAAAGTCAGATGGAGCATTTAAACAAACCGTCAAACATGGAATGTGCCATTTGGGGCTCCGTTTCGCCCTGCGTGCTGAAATTTTTATCTATTTCATTAAAGGTTAAGTTGTAATTTGGTTGATCCCTAAGCCCTTTTTAGACTTCCTAGGGTCCCCCTAAGCCCCTAAATCAATCCCCTAACCCTCATTCATACATTCAAACTCTCCTACACTCTCTTTAGAAATTCCAAAACCCTCTTGGCCTCCATTGAAGCTAGCTTGTAGAATTTG
>JBCEWC010017008.1:0-12757 GCA_038996855.1 Solanum aculeatissimum
TCTCTTGATTTCATAAATTGGACAAGTATTGTTGGACATCCTAAAATAGTATAGGGGCCAAGTAAAGATGGACAGAGAGAGTATATAGTAATTGTTCTTGAAGATTATAAATACTTTATTTGTAACACATCAATATTCAATAGAGTAAATATTCAATAAAAAAGATTATAACATAAGCTATAGATATACAAATTAAAACATTAGGAAGTATTTTAAATGGTCAGTAGATCTTCATGTTGGGTAAAACAAGCAATACAATTCGACAAAGGAATCAACAAAAATAAAGTGGGATGGATAAGATTTATCAATCTTTAATTAAAAATCTTAAACTTAAATCCTAAATCTGAAAAAAAAAATCATTGTTAGAGAGTATTTCTTCCTTAAATAGACTTTAGGCAATGCAAATAAGTACAAATAGTATCCATTCAATAAGTATAGCAGCCAAAAAATACGGTACTGCAAAGCGTGATCATGTGCATGAAACACCAAAATTTACATGAAAAGCTTCTTCAACACGATCCGAGACTATCCCCTACTTGCGACACTGTGTCTAGAGCCACAAGTGTATCCAAACTAATCTCGTAGCATGGCATGACACTAAGATAACATGAACTATAATAAAAAGAACATATATGCAAAAGCTAAATTGAAATATTATTATATAGACATGCACTGAATATGCAATTATCTGATAAATTTTCCAAAAGATAATACTATTTCTTAATTGTCTGAAAGTCTCTGCTAATATGAGTTGCTAGAACAAACCTTTAGCTAACTTCTAATGTTTAAAAACTGAAAAGATAATACTGAATGAAAGATAAAGATCGTTCTCAAAGAATGGGGACTCGCCAACGCTATTGCTAGCCAATCTGAGGTAGCACTAACCGCATGTTGGATGTAGAGCATTAGAACATACATTATGAAATAATATAAATAAAAAGTATGTGATCATTGCTTGCAATGTACTTAAGTATGTAAGATGATACATGATAAACATGATAATGAACATGCCAAAATTTGTAAAATATGTTGATGCAATAACCAAGTAAAATAACATAAACTGAGATATACTGAATTGCAATACAAAATTACAAGGTCATGTAATAACTGAAAGATTGACCGTAGAAAATACTAAAATCAACAAATAATTATGTGGACTACCACATGAAATTTGATGTATAATTCCCATTAAAAAGGTCCAATGTACTTTGCTAGGGTATAAAAGTTGATATGAGCTAATATGGATCCACTAAGTTAATATCTATAAAGACCAAGTAGTCGGCCTCAACTAAAGGGAGATTCCTTAAATCTTACCGAGGCACTTAGTTTGGTGACTTAATATTAAGTCTAGAAGTATTAACTAGCTCATAAATCATGATAACTGATAAAATTTGACAAACAATTTATCTAAAAGTATTCTAAATCATCAAGATGAATGTCACGCCTCGAGAAGATACCCTAGGCGTGACCAACACTCAGAAACCATTGTTGGTTCTCAAGAGAATCATTTGTGGTCTCATCACTCATTCAATTAGCGGAAGATTTAGTTGAATAATAAAAAAACAAAAAACTCAAGAGGTATTTAAAACATCACAATTAATAAACAAGTAGCTAGCTTAGAACAAAAACTCAATTAATAGCTCTATATCAATAAGAATGGATTTTCAAAAGTCAGACTCCAATATGACATCATTTGACTCAGTCTATGAAGTTCTATCAACTCATAATAAGGTGTCAACACAATCTCAAGACTACCTTAAAACTATAAAAATAATAAACTGAAAATAAAAGATGTCCTTTCGAATATTAGGAGGTATCCCCAAAACTTTGAAAATACTTGAAATCTTCAATGAAACGTTTGCTGAAGACCCTTAGAACCTGTATTCGTATCATAAAATGATGTAGCACCAAGTGATGCTAGTACGTGGAATGTACAGTATGTAGGATAGCTGATGAACAAATATATCAAAGGTACTCAAAGAAAGAAAAAAGGTCAACACAATATCAATATGATATGCAAGTTAAAAGCAATATAAGCAATACTTTCATCAATCGTCATACATATAACTCAATAAAATCGTATATTTTTACTCTTAGAGGGTTTCTCGAGCCGACACCTATCACCTATGAACTACTGATGTTACAACAAGCTCACTACTATTACCATAACTGTCCTATACTTGCCATGTCAAGGGATGCACGACCTCTATAGATCCAATAATAAAAGTCCTCTTTTGGGACAAGAGAGGCTAGACCTCTATCTTACACTGGCTACATAGTTTATGATACTCAAGGTATCTATACTCTTGTCACAACCCGAAATTGGATTAATGGAACTTGCCTTCAACCTACCAATGTAAGTCAGCTAAAGGAGAATAATAAAGATAATGCGGAAGTAAAAAAGATAAAATAGTCTAAAAATAAATAATAAGCATAAGACATGAATAACTAAGTTTAAAACCAACCCAGAACTTGATGGCACGTGTACAAGCCTATACTATACATAATTTAAAGAAATAAGTAAAAGTCTCAAGTCCTTGCTTCTCAAATAGAATAAAAATCATAGATAACCGAAGTCTAAAGGTACAGCGAAGAGAATTGACTGCTACCTTACAAACTATCTCAAAGCCCGGTCTGACAAGGCATGAAAGATTTAGAGGTACCTGGCTTAATGCCTACACAAGTGTAGATGCAAGGGTGAGTACCTAAAAACAAGGTACCTGAGAAATGAATTCTAAACCTAGTAAAGCAAATGAAGAACATACAACTTCCATCCTAACCACATACCTTAAAACTAGAAACCTACACTGAAGAAAACCCAACATACACAATATACATAAAATATATAATACTAGGCATGTCTCTTCAAAATTATATAGTGCACACGAAATCATAACTTCAACAAAACAGGATCAACAACAAGCATTTATCCTTGACATATAAGCATCAATAAGAACTCAATTAATTCAGCTACAATATCACAATGAGTGAGGTGTAATATGATGAAAATGCAATTTCCGATAATTGTGATGCATGTCTATCCTATGATAGGCATCCACTGATCAACTAAGGCCGGAACCCACAGGGGTCTCACTTAGACCATGTCTCCGCCAAAAATGACCTTCGCAAAATAATCAAGTCAAAATATTACCACAGTTGTCGAAAATGACCTCAAATATATCACTCACCGACATATTACCTTGGCATGACCGGTAGAAATATCGACTCTAAATATCAATTTCACTCTCAGTAACCTCAACCAGTAATGACCTTGATCCCATAAGACAATATTTATTCCTCATCTTATTTCCACAACCCAATGCAAATAAGCACATACATGATGGATATGTGCGTGAGACATGAAATCACATGATGTGATAATATATATATATATATATATATATATTAACAAGGTGACATCCAGTATAACTCAACAAGATATCATCATGCCTCAATAATCATCTCACAACACGTATATCATGTTCCACGTACAAATTATCAACTCAATACATCAAATAATACTTCAGTATGAATGCCTCATATTATTTCATAATACATTTCAAGTAATTTCACCTTTTAATCAACTCACGTTTCATTTCAAACAATCAATTAGGAAATACAAGGTTCAACACACTTAACATATGTTAGAAATACTCTTGCCTTAGCCAACAAAGTGAAGATCAATCCAAAATTGAAGCCTTCCCCTTTCAATATATTTCAAAGTACCATAATCTAATAAAAAATAGATTCACAATTACAATTCGAGACCAATGATACCAAGATGAAAGGGTAAAATAGTCCAAATTTTTAATATAAAAAAATGAGTAAAAAAATTAAATTTTTTTTACATAAAAATGAACTTTGAGGTTCTAGGAATCTAATGCCGAAAACTATTTCAGAAAAGGAGTTGAAATGTATCCACAATCACCATTTTCATTTTTGGAACCCATGCCCATCTAAACACCAATTTTCCCCAATTAAAATCCCCAATTTGATATTAGAATCAAGAATTAATCAATGAAAATTGAAGAAAATAGTTGAAAAGTACCTAACCAATTGATTCGCCACAAAAATCCCTTGAACAATAATAAAAAATCGAGTTCAAAATGTTGGAAATTGTGAAAACCTGACATTTTAAAAATTAATACTTCAGGTAATTTGCTCTTGCGGGTACTTTGAGATTGCAAAGCCTTATCCAAAATACTCTCTGTGATTGCGAGCCAAGCTTCCTGATCACGAAGAACAAATTGAATGTGCTTCACGATCGCAAAATTCAATATCGCGAATGCTATGAGTAACATGACATCAGATATTAGCAATTAGCAATTAACTAAAAAAATCACATAATGGACCCCAAATATTCGTTTGAAACTCGGTATACACAAACCAGATATGCATTCCTATCAAATTTGATATTTCGAGCTCAATGAAATCGTCAAAACTCGAATGCAAGATCTCCTCGACCTGAAATCTAATAAGTCACGACTAAACTAGTTTTGACCACTTGAAAAGCTAAAATGTCATCAAAATACCTAAAAATTTTGATGAAGCTCATTCTAGCACTAAAACACCTTCTGAAACTGTTAGAACCATCAAAAATTTGAATTGAGCACCAAAACTTGAAATATTGACCAACGTCAAACTTGAGTCAAACTTTAACTACAATTCCTACTTCGGACCTAAAATTCACGCAACTTAAATCTGATTTTGACAACTCTTGTAGAATAATTTTCGTATTCTAGAACTGATGGAATCAACAAAATTCTCTTCCGACATCGAATCTTCAATGATCCAAAAATTCAAAATTTAGCAACTTAATCTTCCAAAACTCATTTCTTTAGCAAAAACTCTATTTTACAATATTTTCAAAAATTAACTTTCAAAACCACTGAAACATGACTCAAGAAGGCTATCAGGAGAGTTAAAATGGGAATTTTGCCAAAAATATTAAAAAAATGACCTTCAAGATCATTACATCATCCATCACTGAAAATTATGTTCGTCCTCGAACATAAAAAATGAAACGTATCTGAAGCCCCAAAGAGATGAGGATAGCCGATTTGCATGCCTGAGTCAATATGGAAGCTTCATGATGGTCACTTCTTCCTTATCTTTCTAGATTTTTCTAGTCTCCCAAGTAGCCTCTTTATTAAGTTAGTGTTGCCACTAAACATTTACCAAAGTGATCTCTTTGGTGCTCAACTTCTGAACCTGCCTGTGTAGAATAGCCATTGGCTCATCCTCATAAGTCAAGTTCGAAACCAACTCAATCTAATCACTAGATATCACATGAGACTCAATAGGGATATATTATCGCGGCATAAACACATGGAACACCAGATGTACAAATGTTAAACTAGGCGGTAAGAAAAGTTTGTAAGCCATCTCCCCCATTCTTTCTAGAATCTCGTAAGGACCAATATACCTGGGGCTTAGCTTACCCTTCTTCTCAAACCTTATGACACCCTTCATCGGTGAGATCCTCAATCAAACATGGTAACCCTCCATGAACTCCAAGGGTCAAACACATCTGTCAACATAACTCTTTTGACCACTTTGGGTTGTAAACAATCGACTTTGAATAAGGTGAACCTGCTTTATAGCATCTCTAAGCAAGTTTGTGTCAAGGATATCCACCGAATAACATCAAACCAACCTATGGGTGATCTATAACTTCGACCATATAAGGCCTCAAAAAGAGCCATCTAGATACTAGAATGATAACTGTTGTTGTAAGCAAACTCTTCCAAGGGAAAATGTTGATCTTATCGAGCACCGAAGTCAATGACACATGCCCCTAGCATATCCTTTAGTACTTTAATTATCCTCTAAAATTTCCTATCTGTCTGAGGATAAAATGTTGTACTCAAGTCTAGTCGGGTGCCTAAACCATGCTGTAGGGATTCCCAAAAGTGGGAAGTTGAATAAAGAAACCTAATCCGACACTATGGAAATGGGTACACCATGAATTTCACGATCTGGATGATGTATAACTGAGCCAATCTCTTTGTCGTGAACCTGACTTTGATCAGACTGAAGTGTGCAAATATGGTCAAGCAGTCCATATTAACCCAAATAGAGTCAAACCAATCCACAGTATTAGATAAACCAACCATGAAATCCATCATGATCCACTCCTATTTCCAAATAGGAATGGGTATCCTCTAAAGCTCGTACTCTGACCTCTGATGCTCATATATGACCTGTTGACAGGTCAAACACTTGTACATAAAATGAGATATGTCCTTCTTCATGCCACACAACCAGTAGTGTAGGCTCAAATCATGGTACATCTTTGCTACTCCTAGGTGAATGGAAAATCTAGTATAATGAGCCTCCTCAAGTATCAACCTGATTAAGTCACGCACCTTAGCCACACAAATCTAGATCCCAATCCTTAAAACCCTATCGGCATCAAGTACGACCTCTTTGGCCTCACCCCTAGTCACTTGGTCCCAAATGAGACACAACTTCTCATCTTAAAATTGGTGATCATGGATCTGATTCATCAAAGATGATCAGGCCTCTACAAAATCTAGCACACCACCTTTATTAGAAAGCTATAGCCTCACTAACTCATTGGCAAAACTCTAAACGTCGCTAACCAAGGATCACTCCTTTACTTAGATAGATGCTAGGCTACCCATGTTGGAAGTCTTTTTACTCAAAACATCAGCCACCACATTGGCCTTTCCCGGATGGTATAGAATGATCAAATTAGAATTTTTTGGAAGCTCAATCCATCTCCTCTGTCTCAGATTTAGGTACTTCTTACTAAAGATATATACTGTAGGTTTTGGTGATCAGTAAAGATCTCATAATGAACCCCATACAGATAGTGCCACCATACCTTCAAGACAAATACAATAGCCGCTAACTCCAAATCATGGGTATGATAATTCTTCTCATGGGTCTTCAATTGCCTTGAGGCATAGATAATCACTTTTCCTTTCTGCATTAACAAGCCTCCAAAAATAACACCCGATGCATCATAGTATATAATGAAGTCAATGCCCTCATCTGGCAAGGTGAAGACAGGGGCGATAGTCAAGAAGTTCTTGAGTTTATCAATCTCTCCTCACAATCTTCTGACCAAATAAAGGCTATGTTATTCTGAGTGAGCCTTGTCAACAGAGCTTCTATAGTGGAGAAGCCCTGCACAAAACACCAATAATAACCAGCCAAACCTACAAAGCTACAAATCTCGATGGTTGAAGTAGATCTAGTCCACCTTCTAATTACCTTAATCTTCATTGGATCAACCTTGATGCCTTCTTTAGATACCGCATGACCTAGAAATACTACTGAACTGAGCCAAAACTCATACTTGGGAAACTTAGAGTACAATCTCTCCTCCTTGAGCCTTTGAAGCATAATCCTCAAATGTCTAACATGGTCGACCTCTATCTTTGAATAGATCAAGATATCATCAATTAATACAATCACAAAAGAATCCAAATAAGATTGAAATACTCCATTCATCAACTCCATAAATATAGCAGTTACATTAGTCAACCCAAATGACATAACAAAAAACTCATAATGACCATACCTTGTCCGGAAGGCATCTTAGCAATATCAGAAGTCCTAATTCTCAACTGATGATATTCGGACCTCAAATCAATCTTAAAGAACACCATTGTGCCCTAAAGCTATTTAAACAAATCATTAATCCTAAAGAGGAGATACTTGTTCTTGATAGTCACCTTGTTCAATTTTCTATAGTCAATATACATTCTTATCGATCCATTTTTCTTATTTACAAACAGAAAAAGAGCACCCCATGGTGACACACTAGGTTTGATGAAGCCTTTACTCAATAAATCCTGAAGCTGCTTCTTCAACTCCTTTAATTCAACAGGAGACATACGATAGGGAGGAATAGAAATGGGCTTAGTAATTGGCTCCATATCAATGACAAAATTAATATCTCTGTTAGGAGGGACTTCCACAAGATCATTAGGGAACACATCCATAAACTCATGAACAACAAAAATAGACTCCATAGAAAGTGAATCAGCATTGGTATCGTGAATATGCCAAGTCAGACAAACAACGTTTATCAATCAATCTCTGATCCCTGATGTAAGAAATAACCTTGCTAGAATAAGGCCCACAATAACCCTTCCACTCAACTCTCAGTCCACCAGGCACAACTAAAGTAACTGTCTTGGAAAAATAATCAAGAATAACATGATATGGAGACAACTAATACATACCTAAAATAACATCAAAATCAACCATATCAAGAATAATCATATCCACCTAAGTATCATAACCTGCCAAAGAAATAAGACTAGATTAGTACACCCGATCCACCACTAAAGGATCACCTACTATGGTAGAAACGCGCACATGCATAAGCATACAATCATATAATAAGTCAAACCCAATTGAGAAGTATGAGGACACTTATAAATAAGTAGAACTAGGATCAAATAACGTTGATGTAGGTTGATGACAAACTAAAACAATACCTATAATAATCGTATTTGAGACCTTAGCCTCGGGTCTCCCTGGAAATGCATAACAATGAGCTCTCCAAACTCCACCTTTTAGAGTCAAAACACCACTCGCCCCTCCACCTTTGGTACAACCACCTCTATCAGACTTAACTCTACCATGGCCTTTTGCCTACCAGGCTGGACCTCTAGTTAGAGGTAGTGACTCCCTAACTAGAGCTGCTAAATAAGTGTGATGTAGCCCTGAATGAGTCTGGAATGGGCACTAATGAATTATATAACCGGGATCCCCACACCCAAATCAAGACCTCAGAGTAGTCTATTACTATGAAAAACTAAAGCAGTGCGCAATGTTGTAGCCACTCCGACCCGTAGACATATAAACTCTAGATACACTAGGACCGCCATCTAAACCTGGTAAGGATGTATGAACTTCATAGTGATGACATGACTCACCCTTACCATGAGAACCTTGGCCTCCAAATGAGGCATCAAAGAACTAACCTGATGATCGGGCCCTCTTAGGGACCCCAAACTCCTCTCGCTCTAACAACTTTGCCTCCTTGATGACACTTACCACATATTGGAAAGAAAATCCCTCTTCAGCCACCCAAAACAACGACTATTTGATAGAATATTTCAACCCTCTCACAAACCTACAAACCTTCTCTGTCTTATCTAGAATAATGATTGTAGAATGTATGGCTAGCTAGAAGAAATAAATCTCATACTCTGTGATTGTTATCTCAACTTGTGTCAAGATCTTAAACCTTAGGTGGCTTTCCTCTCTCACACTCCAAGGGATAAAATGATCATAAATTGCTCTAGAGAAGGTCTCCCAAGTCATTAACCATCCTGACAAAGATCTTGCATATGTCCTCCATCACTCCCTAGCCAACCAACAAAGCTAAAGAATGACATAATGAACACCATGTGACTCAACTAACCTAACAATCTCTAACAACTCTCTACATGTAGTCAAGAACTCCTAATCATCCTTAGTCTTTCCATCCTAAAATTATGGTGGGTCTATTTTTTTGAACTTCTCATATCGATACTGATCATCCGTAGTTAGTAAAACCATGGATGCACCCTCAACCACTATTACTGGATCTACCTTGATAATAGGATCTGCGGGTGGCTACCCTACCTAACCTGACACACCTAGAGCCTAATACTAGTTTGGAGCCTGAACTTTGAGTTTTTTTTGCGATTCGCCTAGTGTGCCTGTGGCACTACTAATCTAAGCCATACTCTCTAGCACTCCCGATACCCTTAGCAATGTATCCTGAAGCAAGGGTGCAACTGCATACTGAGGAGGAATATGATCTCTTCTAACCTCAAGCTTAGGCTCAAGGGAAATACCTCTCTCATGATCTTGAGTTGGTGGTCCTCTCTAGCTCGGTGTCAGCCTCTACCTCAGTCCCTAAATTTGCCCCTACCTCTACCCCAAGCTGGGGTCTTAGTAGCAATTTCAAGGCATGCCTCACCTCCTCTGCCAGAAGTTGATGCTCTAGTATTAGATATCTGTCAAAAAGAACATGCGACACTCAGTCCTAACACAAATACCTAAGCAAGACTAAATTAAAAAAAGTAAAAGAGAATTTTCCTAACCATCTTTATAGTCTCGCAAGGATAAGTAATAGACGTCTTCACAATGATCCTTAAGATTCTACTAGACTTGGCTTGTATACATGTGAGACCTATGAACCTAGGGCTTTGATAACAAATTATCATGATCCAAAATCAGGTGTGATGACACTTGCCTTTAACCCACCGAAGCAAGTCAGCCTAAAAAAATAATAAAGACAATGCAAAAGCTAAAAAGATAAAACAATATATAAGGGAAATAATAAAAAGGCATAAATAACTCAATCTAAAATTGTTCAAGAACTTAGTATCATGTGTACAAGACTCTACTGTATAGTATTTAACAAAAAAGTAAAAGTCTCAAGTCCTTTCTTATAAAATAGAACAAAAACCATAGATAACCAAAGTCTGAAGGTACACCGAAGAGAACTTGCTGCTACTTTTCCAATTATCTTGAAACTCGGTCCGACAAGGAATGAAAGATCAAGAGGTATCGGGATCAACACCTATACAAGTGTAGAAGCAAGGGTGAGTACCTAACAAATGAATTCTAAACCTTATAAAGCAAATGAAGAATATAAGTACTTCTATCCCAACCACGTACCTTCAAAATTACAAACCTACATTCAGGAAAACCTAACATACATAATATCTATAAAATATACAATACTAGATATGTCTCTTCACAATTATACAGTTCATATAGAATCATAACCTCAACAAAATAGGATCAACAAAAAACATTTATCCATAGCATATAAGAATCAATAAGATCTTAATTAATCCAGGTATATTATCAAAATGAGTGAGGTGCAATATGATGCAAATGCAATGTCAGGTAATCTTGATGCATGTTTGTACTATGATACAAATCTACAAATAAACTCAGGTCGAAACTCATGAGGGTCTCACTTAGACCATGTATTCGTCGAAAATGACCTTGGCAAAATAAACAAGCTAGAATATTTCCTTAACTGCTTGAAATGACCTCAGCTATATCACTCACTGACATATTACCTTGGCATGACTGGTAGAAACCTCGATCCTAAATGTCAATGTCTCTCTCAATAACCTCGAAATAATGACCTCGATCCCACTAGCCAATATTTCTTCCTCATCTCATTTCCACACTCTAATGCAAATAAGCACATAAATGATGGATATGTGTATCAGACATAAAATCACATGATGCCACATTATATATATATATGTCAACAAGGTGACATCCAATATAACTCAACAAGATATTATCATGCCTTAATAATCAACACACAACAAGTATATCATGTTCCATGAACAAATTACCAACTCAATACATCAAGTAATACTTCATTATCAATGCCTTATATTATTTCATAATATATTTCGTGTAATTGCACCTTTTAATCAACTCACACTTTATTTCAAATAATCAATTAGGAAATACAAGGTTCAACACCCTTAACATATATTAGAAATACATTTGCCTTAGCCAACAAACTGAAGATCAATCCAAAATTGGAGCCTTACTCTTTTGAATATACTCCAAAGCACCATAATCTAAAAAAAATAGATTCACAATCACAATTTGAGACGAATGACACATAGATCAAGCAATTCAGAGAGCAAGGGTAATTTAACAACCCGAAAATTTTCGAAATCTCCTTATGGTTGACCTTATATGATGTACTACAGGTCATGGTTGAATTTTGGTAGCCACGGGTTGAGTTTAAGTGGCCGAATGCAAAATGGGCTAGTTGGTGGCCTAGAGGGACAGTTTCGACAGTGTACTTCAAATGGTCACAACTTTGTATGTGGGATGAACCATGTGGGATTATATATATAATGTTGAAGATCTTTGAGGTAGCTTTGCAACACAACTGGTTTCACTCAATTTGGAGTTCGGATGAGGGAGATATGGCCCAAACAGTGAGACTGTCTGAAATTCGGAAGACATTGGAGATAGTCTCAGAAAAGTGGCTAAGGGCAGGGCCACGTACTGGGAAACTTTGCACGGTCCGTGTGGTGTGTCTTGAAGTGTTCCAGTGATCTAGGGGTGGCCTGGAACCACCCCTAAGACAAGTATAGGACCACGAGACGTTGGACGGCCCGTTTGACCCTAGACGGTCCATTCACTGTCCCGTCAAGTGGAACAGTGGCTAGGCCAAGCCATGGAAAAGTTTAGGAGTCTAATTCAAGGGTCACGGGACCCCCACACGGCCAGTCACAACCTAGACGGTCAGTCAAAAGTGTCCGTCAAATGTTACAGAGAGTCCTCCGAGAGTTCGCGTTAGAAAATTAACTAAGTGTTGTTTGATGGAGCAGGTATACGGACCGTTTGGCCCCATACGGACACTTTAGAAGACATCCCACATTGCTTAGTCTCGGAAAGTTGCATTTTATTAATGGTACTTTCGTGATTTAATATTTCCTTAACCCCTTTCAAACCCTTATTCATCCATTCAAACTCTCCTATACTCTCTTCAAAGATTCTAAGACTCTCTTGGCCTCCATTGAAGTAAGGTTGTAGAATTTGGGGAAGAAAATATTGACTAAGTTTGATCTTGTTAATTGTTGGTGAAATTAAGGTATGTGGGACTTGATTCAAGGATCCCTTTTCATCCTTGACGATCCTAAGAACCCTAACCCTTTTAAATTGATTTCAAGCTTTCAATTAGTTATGGGTTCTTTCAATATTGTTGTAGATTAGTGTTGGGACTTGAGTG
>JBCEWC010017009.1:0-12757 GCA_038996855.1 Solanum aculeatissimum
CCCAACACTAATCTACAACAATATTGGAAGAACCCATAACTAATTGGAAAGCTTAAAATCAATTTAAAAGGGTTAGGACTCTTAGGATCTTCAAGGATGAAAGAGAATACCTTAATTCAAGCAACTAATCCACAAGATCAAACTTAATCAAGTCTTTTTCCCCCAAAGTCTACAAGCTAGCTTCAATGGAGGTCAAGAGAGCCATAGGATTTCAAGAGAGTGTATCGGAGAGTTTTAATGGATGAATAAGGGTTTGGAAAATGTTTTAGGGGTTTAGGAGACCTTAGGGGACCAAATAGGGTCTTAAGGAAATATTAAATCTCGAAAATCTCATTAATAAAATGCAAGTTTCCAGAACTTAGCAGTGTCAAACAGAGATACAGTGCACGTTCAACAGTGAACGGTCCGTTCAACTGACCATCCAACCTCCCTTAGTCAATTCCTTCAACGCAAACTCTCGGAGGACTTTCTGGTACACTTCACGAACTAATAAATGGTCCGTTCAACATATGACTGGTCGTGTAAGACACTGTCCAACCTTACTTAGACCCAAAACCATCAGCCTTGGCTTTTCCAAGCCACTGCCTCACTTCAAGAGGAAGTACACGATCCATCTACCCTCAAACGGACCGTCCATGGTCTCGTTGAGTTATACTTGGCTTAGGGGTGGTTCCAGGCCACCCCAAGCTCATTGTGACACCTCACGGTACCCTAGACGGACCGTGCAAAGTTTCACAATTCGTGTCCCTGGCCTTGGCTATTTTTCTGAGCCTATCTCCAATGGCTTCCAAATTTCAGACAGTCTCACTGTTTAGGCCATATCTCCAACTCCAAATTGGGTTAAACCACTTGTGTTGCAAAAAGCTAACTCAAAGAGCTTCAATTTGATAAGTTTTATTTCACATGGTTCATCCCACATACAAAATTATGACAATTTGAAGTAAACTGCCGAAACTGTCCCTCTAGGCCACTAACTAGTCCAATTTGCATTCGGCCACTTAAACTCAACCCGTGGCCACCAAAACTCAAACATGGATAGTAGTAAATTCTAGAATGCCAACCATAAGTAGATTTCAAAAACAATTGGGTTGTTACAGATTTATTCTAGAAAAATCTATTATCCTCTAAGCCAGAATGAGAGCTTTAGAAGAAGCAACTGCCTGGGCCAAAATCATAATCATTGTCCAATGTTCATTATTAGATACTAGGCCTGCCTTAGGGACTTAATGAGCAGGAGGGGCATGATTTGCATCAACATTATTTCCCCTTGGCAATGGAGCACATCGTGGAGCCATTTCTGAAATCACCAAGGGACAATCATTAGGACACAGAAGCTTTGAAAGAAAGAAATATAGTACCGAGAAAGAAGTGAAGTTTATTTCCTAAAATATCTCATAGTCTCCTATTAATGGATATGGCTCATTTCACACCAATGAATAAGACTCTACTTGACGCGGCATGTTGGACTCCCTATGATGTTTTCAAACCTTGTGCTCGTAAACCACTTTTGTCATAACTTGAACATAGGGCCTAGCCGTGATATGGCAAATTTGATTACCGGAGGCATCCCATCCAAGCCTCATGTTCATGTCATAAGCATTTAAAAGGTGAAATAAGCATAGATAAGAGAATAAGCAAGTATAATTACATATAATATAAATGTCATAGTTCTCATAAAAAACATACATCCAATCCATATTCCAAAACATACCTCTACATCATATCATAGATCTTGGCAGGGACTAGTACGTAGTTCTCTAGCTCACCCTTAAGATGTACATCAAAGAAAAATTGAAGATAAAGTCTCAACGTAAAGGAAAACATCATAGGGCTTATTCCTGGAGTATGGGAACTTACAAAAAAGCTCTTTAAACTCGATATCTGGAACTAGCCACGAAATGGAATAGCCTCCCTGTCATCCGTCCATACATGATTTGGGTCATGTAGATAAAAAAAGTATGCATTAGTACATAGAATTCACTAAGTATGTAGGTATTCCATGAAGTAAATGGACATCACAATAATAGCAATATGCATAATATTCATCAATGGGATAGGGTATAATATACATGAGCATACATGCATTAAATCATATGAGGAAACATCATAAATATCCAGAAGGCATCACTGCATACAAATATAAGAATGAGACCATAACTGACATTCATAAGACCGTGTGGACTATTACATAGAATCCTAATGTTCACTCTCATCGAGTTAAGAGGAGTCTACTTTGCCAAGATAAACTCTATTCTGACCTTATAGGCTCTATCCTAGCACGGTGAGAACCATCATTGCGATCCCACCCTTTAGGCTCTATCCTAGCATGGTGAGTGTCTATTAGAAGCTATATGGATCCATTAACACACCTTTAAGACATAAAATCACAAACATCATTCCTATGGTAGCACATAGTTATGGGACTATGGTAGTTATCAAAGCCCTGTCGGTGCTAAGTCATATCCCATAGAATACTTTAAATAATGAATATATATAGATTTGAACATTGTTCATACTTTATTAAAATCATGTTTTCATAATTCATAAATAATCATCATAGCTTCCATGAAATATCATATCATAAGAATAGTCCATTTACTTTTCTTTCATCATAGTGTGGGTGGACATTCCCATCTTAATATCATCATAAACTTTTAGGATTTTCATTACCCACTTCATCATAACATCATCATAGCTTTGATACCAACACCATGGTCATAAAACATACATATATATACTTTCATGAAATTTTATAGCTTTAACATAATAGACTAGGGTTAAATGTGGGCTTGTAAGAAATTAAGTCAACATCATGCAATTGAATAGAACTCATAGAGTAAACCATGTATTATAATCAATTTGGATAATTAGTAAAGGAACCCACACCAAATCATCAAGCCCTATTCATGTATACTTTGAAGTTGTATACTTTTTCTTAAAAATCATAGACATCTTTAAATTCATCATAATTCAGACATAAGTAGTCTTAATCATCATGTAGAAATTATAATCCACGCATTATAATCCTATCTTAAAAGCCCATAAGAAATAATCATGAAACTTAGATAAAAAGAAGGTTTTGGATTGGGCTTCATGGATGAAACTAATCCATAAAGGAAGCCCTACATAGCGTAAGTAAAATCCTTAAGATTGAGGTGAGAAATATGGAGAAATTCTTAGTAAACCTTCAGCTTTAGTTTCAATGGAACCCTTCGCTTAGAGAGAGAAACATTGGAAATCCTTGAGAGAAAACTTTGTGAATTACAGTCTTTGAATGATTTAGGAATAGTTCTTATAAGTACTCTGTTGATTAGGGTAGTTAGGAAGACTAAAACAACGTAGTTTAGGACTTAAGAGGATTGGAAAAGTCAAAAACACCCTTCTTTAAAAACTTTTGAAGTCATCCACAAGACCCCTCTTACTGGTCGTGGAATAACATACGACTTGCAGACAGTCTCTTAGAATAGGGTGCCACTAAATTTTAGCTATTGGAATTCTGCACGAGTGCAATTACGACTCATAGAAACTCATGCAGGTCGTAGAATCCTTTGTAACATGTTTCCTTCCTTAGATAGGTTTTTGGTTCCTTAAGACCCTTTCCATGATAATAGTCTACGAGTTGTAGAATGTGCTACAGCTCATATGTTACTTCATAGAAAATTCCAGTGATGGCTTTAAATTTTTTATCTTTTACTTGCAATTTCCATGAGGTCACCTACGACCCTTGGGTTTCCTTACGGGTAGTAAACAGGCTCGTATAGTTAAACCTTCAGGGATTTTTTGCCTTCTCATTTTCCTAAACTTTTAAACATAAGGGGTGTTACAATAACATAGAAATCATGTAATCCTTCATAGTTCTTGTATGAATAGCAATAATCATTTTTTAGAAATCATAATCCAACAATTTGGAATCACGTCATAAAAACCCATAGAAATTCATCATTAGAACTTTGAGAAAAGGGAGAATTGAGTTAGGCTTCATAGATGAATGTAATCCATGAATGAAGAACTTTCGAAACTGTAGAGAAAAGACCTTGAAATCCTTAGCAATGATTGGAACCCTAGCTTCAATGGATTCCTTGCCTATAGAGTAATTTTGGAGAGTATTATGAGAGTGAATGAGATAGAATGAATTAGGAATAAGATTTAAAGGGTTTGTGTCATTTAAGTTAGTTCGGAGAGGCAAAAAATGTGGTTAATGAGTTAAAAAATTTGAAATTCCCAAATGCTCCTTCATTAAAACTTGATGGAGCCGCACACAAGACCCCGTCCATGAGTTGTATTTCCAATTACGGCTCGTGCTTTGGCTTCAAGGACTCATGTCATAAAAGTTGAGCTACTAGAAATTGCATGTGAGAACCACGAATAAACAATAAAGTTCATGGTTCAATACATGGATTATATATCCCTTCGTGAAACCTCTTTAAAAATAAATAAATTTCAACCTCTTCATGGCTCCTTTTCACAACCCTTCGGGCGAGCGGTAGTTTTATCTATCGTCCATCTTTCTAATCGTGGAATAACTTCCATATACCTAAAATTTTCTAAATTTCTAGACTAACATACACGAGACATTTCTACAACCCGTGGTCTCGTTCACAAACTCTGGATTGGGTCATAAAGTTTGTTAGTCTTTAAATTCTGCAAACTTTTCATTTTTCCAGGCCATACAACAAGAGGGGTATTACACATTCATCCATCCCATGATCTGATCGCGATGATCATTCATATCAATACTCTCAAATTATGCTCCAACAATTGAAACATGATTTGGGGTTATCATTTTAGGGTGCTTCAACATGAGTTATTAAATGTATACCTACTATAAGAGCTCAAGAAATTGGTAGAAGCAATCACTATTATTTTTTAAACATTAGTTAATGAAAGATATAAATAAAAATGGCAATATAGTAGAGCAAAAGGTGGAATATGAATGAAAACCCATCTTATGTTAAAAAAATGCAAAAATTTTAGGAATGAAAAAAATGAGTGTAGAAGGAAAGAAATTATTGAAGAAGGTAAGAGGCAAAATATGAGACCAAAAATCTAGGAAGTAAAGAATAAAGGTCAAAACACTGGTAAAGAGGTGATTAGCATGGAACCAGAAGCTACTGCTAATCATGGGAGGCAAAATACCAATGAGAATGTAAGAACAACTTTGACAAGGGAACAAGTCACTGTTAATACAGGTAAAAAGGTATTCATGGAAACACAAATTCCTACTCACAACTAACTTATAGGTCTAAATATAGAGATGCAATTACAGTTAAATACAGGAAGTGGCCAAAGTTGTAACCCTGGAAAAAGAAGGGATGGGGAGGGCCCCATCCTAAATTGATTGAAAGGGATTTTGTAAGAAGCACAGAAAGCAGCTCCTATTCTTTCTACAGGTTGTTAATTTCTTAACAAACCATGGGGAAAATCCGAGAGGTAGGATTTGGATATTGTGGAAGCCAAATATATATAAAGTTGATATAAGAAGAGTGTTTGCTAAAATGATCCATACATCTGGGAGTCCAAACAAAGTTTAGTCATGTTGAAGTCCAAGCATGGGTTTCATGACTCGGTCCTGGTCATGATGACGCCAAGTAGATCCTGTATACAAACAAGCTAATTACGCAACCCAAGGGTACCTGTCCTAGCCTACTAGTCATAGCAGAAACCAATATAACAATATAATTAATCATAATCTACTTAGAACTTAGAAGTCAACTTTACAGAACTACCATAGATGACTATCAAAAGAAGGACACTGTAACTGAGATAGAATTGTCAGTGCTCACCTAAAAGAAACCTCCTGCACTCTCGAATCCCCTTGAAATTAGTGCCCCTACTAGAATCTGGACATGCACCATCAGATAATGCAAAAGTAGGGGTGAGTACCTGTAACGACCCAAAACTTTTCAAAACAACTCCTTATGGTTAGTCTTGTATGATGTTCTACTGGTCATGGTTGAGTTTTGGTAGCCACATATTGAGTTTAAGTGGTCGAACGCAAAATGGATCATTTGGTGGCCTAAAGAGATCGTTTGGACAGTAAACTTTGAGGTAGTATAAATTTTGATGCAAGTTGAACCGTGTGGGCTGCTAAATATAAAATTGAAGCCAATTCGGAGTTCGTATGAAGGAGTTATTGCTAAAATAGTGAGACTGCCTAGAATTCGGAAGATATTGAAGATAAGCCCTGAAAATGGCCCAAGGAAATGACCACAGACTATGTGAGGGTCCAAGGTCCATATGGGGATCCGAACCAATGTCCAGTGAGTTGGGGGTGGCTAGGACCGACCCTAAAACCCAAGGCATGGCTCATAGACCACTACACGGTCCGTAAGACCTCAAATAGACCATTTGGTGGTATGTTTAGTGGGGAAAACGCTTGGCCAAGGCTGGGGTTGGTTCTTGGTACAAGTGTGGCTCCACGGACCAGTACACGGTCTGTGTGAAGCCGCACTGCCCGTGAACCTCCTCATCAAGTGGTCCAGAAAGTCCCCCAAAAGTTTGAGCCGAAGAAAAATCCAAGGCAAGTTGGATGGTTGGGTACACGGCCAGTGAGCTAATAGATGGACACTGTAGCTCCACCATGTGACCCTGTGTGGCAATTAAATATCTATTTCATTAATGGTAATTTCATGATTTAATTAATCCCTAGGTCCCTTTTAGGTATCCTAAGGTCTCCTAAACCCCTAAAACAAGACCCTAACCTTTATTCATCCATTCAAAGCCTCCTCTATACACTTTGAAGAATCCTAAATTTCTATTGACCTCCATTGTTGAAGCTTGAAGAAATTTGTGGAAGACGACCTTGCTCACTTGAATCTTCGATTCCTTTGGTTATTGTAAGGTATGTGGGATTTTATTCAAGGATGTTCTTCCATCCTTGAAGACCCAAGAACCCTAACTTTTAAATTATGATTTTAAGCTTCTTCAAGTTATGGGTTCTTTAATTTTTATGTAGTTTCGTGTTGGGAATTATGTGTTATAGTTATTAGGTGATTTAAACATGTTTTAAGCTTAAAATTTATGAATGTTCATGGAAACCCTTGAATAATCAAATTGCATGTCCCTTTTATTATTTAATTATGCATGGGTAAATTGCATTAAGATTTATTTATGGATTTTCACATGATTTATGATGAATTACCTTTTAAATTATGAATTTATGTTTGAATTCAATTATAGGCAATTGAAGAAGGTGACCATTAAGAATAGGTACCCGTTGCCTAGGATTGATGATTTGTTTGACCAACTTCAAGGGGCTACTCACTTTTCAAAAATAGATCTCTGGTCGGGTCGTCTTCAATTGAAGGTAAGGGAGTGTGATATTCCCAAAATGGCTTTCCGGACTCGTTATAGTCATTTCGAATTTGTGGTGATGTATTTTGGGTTGACTAATGCTCCGACGGTATTTATGGACCTCATGAATTAGGTGTTCAAGCCTTTTCTTGATAATTTTGTGGTTGTCTATATTGATGATATCTTGATCTACTCCTGTAGTGAACAACAACATATGGGTCATTTGAGGTTGGCTCTCCAAAACTTGAGAGAAAAGAAATTGTATGCCAAATTTAGCAAGTGTGAGTTTTGGTTGGGTGAAGTTGTCTTTCTTTGTCATGTGGTGTCCGGTGATGGCATCAAGGTTGATCCTAAGAAATCCGAGGCGGTAAGGGATAGGCCTAGACCATTGACTCCTTCGAATATTAGAAGTTTTCTTGGTTTGGCCGACCATTATAGAAGGCTTGTGGAAGGGATTTCATCTATAGCGTCTCCATTGACCAAATTAACTCACAAGAAAGCCAAGTTTGTGTGGACAAATGAATGTGAGAAAAACTTTCAAACTTTAAAGGATCGACTTACATCTCCTCTGGTTTTAACTTTGCCAAATGGTTTAGATGGGTTTATGGTTTATTGTGATGCATCAAGTATTGGTTTGGGTTGTGTTCTTATGCAACATGGTATTATTAAAGCCTATGCTTCCCGACAATTGAAGTTGCATGAACAAAATTATCCGACTCATGATCTTGAATTAGCAGTGGTAGTGTTTGCTTTGAAAATTTGGCATCATTATTTGTATAGGGTTCATGTGGATGTGTTCACCGATCAAAAACGCTTGCAATATGTGTTCACTCAAAGGGATTTTAATTTGAGGCAAAGGAGATGGTTGGAGCTTCATAGAGATTATGACATGAACATGCTTTATCATCCCGGTAAGGCCAACGTTGTGGCGGATGCTCTTAGTAGACTCTCTATAGGGAGTATGGCACGTGTGAATGAGGGAAAGAAAGAGATAGCAAAGGATGTGCACCGTTTGGTTAGATTGGGTGTGAGATTGGTTGAAATCGACAATGGCGGTATCGTTGTACAAAGTGGGACTGAATCCTCTTTGGTGGTTGATGTTAAAGCTAAGCAAGATTTAGATCCTTCTTTGGTGGAATTGAAAAGGTTGGTTGCCGATGGTAAGATTATGATTTTCTCCCAAGGGGGAAATGGTGTGCTTCGGTACTACGATCGTCTATGTGTTCCGGATATGGATGGCTTGAGGGGGATCATCATGAAAGAGGCTCATAATTCACAATATTCTATTCATCTGGGACTACCAAATTGCACCGAGATTTGAAAGAGTTATATTGGTGGTATGGCATGAAGAAGGATGTGGCTAAATTTGTATCGGAATGTCCTAATTGCCAACAAGTGAAAGTAGAATATCAAAGGCCCGGTGGCTTGACACAAAACATTGAGATTCCTACTTTGAAGTGGGATGAAATAAATATGGACTTTGTGGTTGGGTTACCCCTTACTAGAAGACAATTCGACTCCATATGGGTTGTGGTTGATAGGATGACAAAGTCGGCTCACTTCCTACCGGTCAAGACTACCTATAGTGACGAAGAGTATGCCAAGGTGTATATTCGAGAATTGGTGAGGTTTCATGGTGTGCCAAGGTCTATCATATCAGCTCGTCCTACCCAATTTACTTCTCACTTTTGGAGGTCTTTTCCAAAGGGGCTTGGTACTAAGGTCAAGTTTAGCACCACATTCCATCTTCAAACCGATAGGCAAGCCGAGAAAATAATTCAAGCCTTGGAGGATATGTTGAGGGCTTTTGTGTTGGAGTTTAAAGGAAATTGGGATGAATACTTACCTCTCATTGAGTTTGTTTACAACAATAGTTTTCATGATAGCATCGGTATGGCTCCTTTTGAGGCCTTGTATGGTAACAGATGTAGGTCTCCGGTTGGTTGGTTTGAAATTTGTGAGGCAGCCTTAATAGGCCCAGATTTGGTGGGTGAGGCTATTGAAAAGGTGAAGTTGATTCGGGAAAGGTTGAAGACGGCACAAAATCGTCAAAAGTATTATTCGGATGTGAGAAAGAGAGACCTTAAATTTTATGTTGATGATTGGGTGTATGTGAAGGTGTCCCCCATGAAGTGTATAATGTGTTTTAGTAAAAAGAGCAAGTTTAGACCAAGGTAAGTCGGACCTTATGAGATTGTGGAACGGATTGATAATATAGCTTACCGGTTGGACTTACCTTTAGATATGAGCTCTATTCATCCAGTTTTCCATGTATCTATGTTGAGGAAGTTGGTTGGTGATCCCAAGGCCATTGCACCATTGGAAAGTGTGACAATTGAAGAGAATTTGACTTATGAGGAACTACCGATTGAGATTTTGGATAGACAAGTGAAGTGGCTTTGCAATAAGGAGGTGTCTTCGGTTAAGGTACTTTAGAGGAATCAAGATGTGGAGAGTGCAACATGGGAAGCAGAGTTGGACATGAAGAATCGATATCCTTACCTCTTCCAATCTACTCAAGCCAAAGGTACTAGGTTCTATCCTTTAAATTGTCCTAATTCTTTGTTTGTTGAGTTTCATGATATTGCATGTATTCATGAGCACGAAAATAATTTAAATGATGTTTTGACATGAGTTTTGAATAATTTATGATATGATGCATGATCCCTTGAGTTTTGTTCAACATGTCTCTTGTTTTGTGTTTGATGTTTTCAAGCCCTAGTCTTAGCTCATTCGAGAACGAATGTTCCTAAGGGGAAGATGATGTAACAACCCAAAAATTTTAAAAACACCTCCTTATGGTTGGTATTGTATGATTTTATACTAGTCATGGTTGAGTTTTTGTAGCCACGGGTTGAGTTTAAGTTGGCGAACGCAAAATGGATCATTTAGTGGCCTTGAGAGGCCGTTTGGATAGTAAACTTTGCGGTAGCATAACTTTTGATGTGGGTTGAACCGTATGGGCAGCTACATATCAAATTGGTTCTCTTTGCGTTAGCTTCGCAACGCAACTAGTTTCACTCGATTTGGAGTTTGTATGAGGAAGTTATGGCCAAAATAGTGAGACTGCCTAGAATTCAGAAGACATTGGAGATAAGCCCTGAAAATGACCCAAGGCAAGGACCACGGACTGTGTGAGAGTCCACAGTCCATTTGGTGGTCCATACCATGGTCCAGTGATCTGGGGGTGGCCAGGACCCATCCCACAACCCAATGCATGGCTCACGGACCACCCCACGGTCCGTGAGACCTCAAACGGACTGTTTGGTGGTCCGTTGAGTGGGGAAAAAGCTTGGACAAGGTTGGGGGTTTGTTCTTGGGCCAAGTGTGGTTTCACAAACCAGTACACGGTCCGTGTGAAGCCACTTGGCCCGTGAAACCCCTCATCAAGTGGTCCAGAAAGTCCCCCGAAAGTTCGAGTCGAAGAAAAATCCAAGGCAAATTGGATGGTTGGGTACACGGCCAGTGAGCCAATAGACGGACACTGTAGCTCCACCATGTGACCCTGTGTAGCAGTTAACTGTCCATTTCATTAATGGTAATTTCGTCATTTAATTAATCATTAGGCCCCTTTTAGGTATCCTAAGGTACCCTAAACCCCTAAAATAAGACCCTAACCTTTATTCATCCATTCTAAGCCTCCTCTATACACTTTGAAGAATCCTAAATTTCTCTTGACCTCCATATTTGAAGCTTGAAAAAATTTGGGGAAGACGATCTTGCTCACTTGAATCTTCAATTCATTGGTTATTGTAAGGTATGCGGGATTTAATTCAAGAACTTTCTTCCATCCTTGAAGACCCAAGAACCCTAACCTTTAAATTTTGATTTTAAGCTTCTTCAAGTTATGGGTTCTTCAATTATTGATGTAGTTTAGAGTTGGGAATTATGTGTTGTGGTTTTTAGGTGATTTAAACTTGTTTTAAGCTTGAAATTTATGAGTGTTCATGGAAACCCTTGAAGAATCAAATTGCATGTCCCTTTTATGATTTAATTTTGCATGGGTAAATTGTATTAAGCTTTATTTATGGATTTTCACATGATTTATGATGAATTACCTTACAAATTGTGAATTTAAGTTTGAATTCCATTACCATTGGGTTTAATCCTCATTCATGGCCTATGCATCGATATTGTTATGTTTAAAATCTTGATGAAACTCATGTTTTGAATGTTATGTTAAGACTTGTGATCACATAGTCCCTTGCCATGGCTATTTGGGCATATTGGGTGCTAGCACCACCATGCCATGTTTTGAATGCTTGATATGATAAGATATGTAGATGAGCTACTCTTATTGCATTGACATGGAATGATCATGAAATGTTTTGTAAACTCTTGATGGCCCTAGGGCTAAGCATGAACATGATTTGTACAATGGTTTTAATTTGACTAATGAGGCATGATTTTAAAATGAATGTAAGTCTCCCAATTTAATGTTGCATGTATATATACGTATTCCCATGGGATGAGACTTAGTACCGAGGGATTGGAGGTGGGTGGACTATCTCCGCAGGGTCCATACTCCTTTCTGTCAAACCATGTGCCAATATAGGGTAAATCCTTAGATAGGGATTCCCATGTCAAATTTATCCCATTTTTCAAGGGTGTCTAGGGTACTACTTGGAAAGTAGTCCGGATCAAGGTAGTGGCTCGCTCAAGTCTTCCATGTTGTTGGTTGAGGTTACATCCCCGCTATATATTGATCATAGGATTACATTTCATGCATCATGGCATAGCATTTTGTTATATTACTCTTTGGCTATGTGCATTCCTTTCGTACCACTTGTCCCCTTATCATGTTGTTTGGTCATACTATATTGTCATATGCATTGCATGCCCGCATACTTAGTGCTTAATTGTGCTTACCTATATTATTTGTCTACATATTCTAACCATGTAGGGACCAGAGATGATATTTACATTCTACCGGACGACGCTTGAATCTTGATTGAAGACTTTGCTAGTGGTGAACCCTTTTGTTCAAGGGCAATAACCACCATTTATCTACCTATTTTATATTATGTTATTTACTTTCTTATGTTTTGAGGGTGAGCCTCAAACTTGTCGAGGCCCCGCTCATTCGTGTAGAGTCTTGTTGGACCACGTTATACTCTTGTACGTTGACTTTTTGTGTTAAACATTTGGTTATGCAATACTATGCTATTTAGCTTTGATTATGAAGTTGGTCTCCTATTATGCTTATGACATGTATGTTGAGGACTATAATTGACTATATGCTTATGTGGTAAGTTCCATAATCCTGGTGTGCCCCCATAGTTGAATTCTCATTACCCGTTCCCTTAGAGATAAATATTATATATTATGTGTATCCATGCTTACCCCATTCTCGATCTTGTCTCCATAGCTTGAGTCCCAAGTCCCAGATCCCTTAGAGCTTATGTGTTATGTGTTTAGCTTTCGCGCTTCCGAACCGATGATGTGTGTAATGATGCTATGATGG
>JBCEWC010017010.1:0-12756 GCA_038996855.1 Solanum aculeatissimum
CCCCCCCCCCCCAAAAAAAAAGATTAAAAAATTATTTTTAAAAAATATTTAATATTTTAAAAAAAATATATTATTTCACTCTATCCCTACCTCCAAACCACCCACCCATAACCTCCAAAAAGAAATTTTAAAAATTATTTTTCAAAAAATCAAATTATTTGAAAATTAGGTCTGGAATCGGGTATGGTCGAATTTCGATTCGAAATTTGGGGTCGAATCTAAATTTGAAAGTCAAATCTTGAATTAGAAGTTGAATTGGGTCTCACATTAGGTGTTGTGGTTGGGTCCTAAGTCGGAGTTAATTTTCATGGAAAAATTTCTAAAAAATATATTTTTTATTCTCTAGCCAAAAATAAAAGATAATTTTTTTTAAAATATTTTCATTCACTAACCAAACAATAGAAAATATTTTCCACTCACCAACCAACACATGAGAAAATAAGTTAGAAACCAACTTGTTTTCCATGAAAATCATTTCCTTCATACCAAACAAACCCTAAGAATTTTACAAAAGGAAAATAAACACACGATAAAGTCAAGAAGATTTAATATCTATGGTATGTTAGATATTTTAGTGTGAAATTACATAAATACACAATATTTTTAAACATAATTTCTGATAATCACTATCATTTTAAAAAATTATAAAAATTACATAATTTTATTTTCTCTCTTTCCTATTGGTACATAGATACAACATTAATATTCATGATAATCACCACATAACTAGTGCTTAATTTATTGGTATCAGTTCAATCAACTCACAATTTAATTCTAATTAAAACTCTTTCAACTTAATGTCAAAATCAATTACCAAAAAAACTTAATGCTAATTAAAACTCTTTAGACTTAATTTCAAAATCAATTTCAAAAAAGGAAAAGATCTGGATGTATTTCTCTTTTCTTTTTTCCTATTTTCCTTGTTTGCACTAATCTCTTTCCCTCAATCTTCCTCTCCGTCCCAAAATCTCCATTATAATAGATTCTACCCCATCATCTTCACATGATACTACTTATGCATTGCCAAATATTGAAAACATTACTCAATTTGAAGTTGTTCCATCAAGTGAAGAAGTTCAACATAAGAAAGATGTAGATTCAAGTTTCAAATCACATGTTGAGAAAGTACCACAAAAAAAGGAAAGAACCCTAAAAAAACGTGAAGCAAATTGAATTAGTTTCAACCCGTCTTTCATTGTCAAAGATTATGAATTTATCTATTACTTTATAATTTTTAGTTAAAAAAATTGTATCAACAATGTGTTGTTGGTTTTGTACTGATGTCGTTGATACAATATGTTATTATTTTTGTATCAAACTGTATTTGAGTTGTTTGTATCAATGTTGTGTTGTGTTGTTTGTATCAACATTGTATTGTGGTTACAATTTACTCATGTAAAGGTTATTTGTATCAATAACATGTTGCCTTTTTCTGTCAAAATTGTTTTGATGTCATGATATAATCAGGAGCAGAGTGTTGTTTTGTTTGTATCAACACTGTATTGTTCGTATCAACACTGCATTGTTCGTATCATCCAATCATTTTTGTTTGTGATATACTTAATGTATCGAGTTTAATAATTTATATTGATACTGTTACTCTGACGTATCAAATAAAAAAATTATTCAAGTATCTAAATTAAGTATAAACGTTAGAATTAACAAGTATCTTGTTCATTGAAGAAATAGGTAGTTATTTTTGAAAATTTAAGTCTGTTGTGTTAAATAAGAAAAATTAACTGACTCTTAAATCGTGACTCCATAATTAGCGTTATTAAGTCAAAATATTTTGCTAAACCAAACTAAACATTGGTTGATACGTGTCTTTTGGGCATTTTTGGTATTGATACACAACACTAGGATTCTACAATCGCTTTTTATCTAATCGTTATTTTGATTTATCAAATAAAGAAATTATTCAAGTATCCAAATAAAGTATAAACATTAGAATGAACAAGTATCAAGTTCATTAAAGAAATAGGTAGTTATATTTTAAAGAATAAATTCACATATCAAAAATGTTAATGGTGCATATTTTTAGGCAATTTGTGTGTTGATATGCAACAATAGGATCATGAAGTCGGTTTTTTTTTTTGGGGGGAATACTTAATGTATATAGTTAAATAATTTATATTGATACCGTTACTCTGGCATATCAAATAAAAAAATTATATTTTTTCATACACCAAATCAATTGTTCTCAATACGATGAAAATATCAAATTTCAGACCGTTAGTTCAAAAGAGCTACAAGAATGGATTTGAAATTGGTACATGCTGAAGTTGTAGATTTTGATTTAATTTTTTCATTTGAGTTTTCTTTAAAATGTAGCATCGAGAAAAATAGTGAATAAGAAGAACTTGGTAACACCATAAATTTGAAAAATTATCATCAAAGAGTCAAGATTTATTTTCTTCTCTCTATAGACTGTATAGTATCGTATTTATTTCTCTCTTATTTTTTAAAAGTGTTTGTACAACAACGTATTGAGTTAGATTGAGTAGATTTGTTGCTCTTACTGTTTTTGATTTTATTATTTGTGAAAGCCGTCTTATTCTTGTATGTTCTATTGAATTGAGGATCTGAAATAAGAAAAAGAGAGATGAATTGAAAAGAAAATATTAAAATAAATAATTAAATGCAATCATCCAATTAGAAAATAACATGTGTATAATTTAATATAATTTTTGTGATATTTTTACTCTTTCATGAAATTATTTGTCACATCATCTTTTAGGGAGAAATTATATAATTAAGCTAGAATAAAGGGGTAAAGAAACACCTGTAAAGTTGGATTACTTAACTAAGTTTTGTGGACAAATTTGAGAGAAATTATATGTATTTTTTTTTTAAATGATGATATCTTCTTAATCATGTAAAAAACATTTTTTCTTACTAAATATAAAAGTAAAAAGTTAATTTTTTTCATGGATCAATATCTTTTTAAATAAAGACCAGTGAAGTTAATTTTTTCGTGGATTAATATCTTTTTAGATGAAGACAAGTGACTTTCCAATCAATGAATTTTTCATAAAAATATCCTTACTAGTATTGGAGCTAAAATTTCCACTAAAGATGTGTTTGATATGGAAGAAAATATTTTTTGAAAAATATTTTTCAATTTTCTCATGTTTGATTGGGTTAAATGACTTCTTACCAAAAATTAAGGAAAACATTTTTCAAAACTCTCCTCCAATCTCAAATTAAAATATTTTTTTTACCCTATCCCTACCACAAGCCCTCCCTCCCCCTGATCCCAAAAAAATTATTTTTAAAATAAAATTAAATATTTATTTTTAAAAAATATTTCACATTTTGAAATTTTTAATTTTTACTCCGTCCCTACGGCGACCATCCTAATTAACTCAACCCCCCCCCCCCCCCCATGGAAAAAAAATAAAAGTTTATTTAAAAAGAAAAATCACCAAGAAAAATCACCCCACTCACTGCCCTACCCCCACAAAATTTTAAAATTTATTTTCAAAAAATATTTCAAATTTTAAAAAATTTATTTGTTTACCCCATTTGTACTTCTACCTAAAAAGATTAAAAATTTATTTTTAAAAAATATTTAATATTTTAAAAAAATTATTGTTTCACTCCATCCCTACCTCCAAACCACCCACCCACAACCTCCAAAAAGAAATTTTAAAAATTATTTTTCAAAAAATCAAATTATTTGTAAGTTAGGTCTGGAATCGAGTATGGTCGAATTTCGATTCAAAATTTGGGATCGAATTTAAATTTGAAAGTCAAATCTTGAATTAAAAGTTGAGTTGGGTCTCACATTAAGTGTTGTGGTTGGGTCCTGAATCGGAGTTAATTTTCATGTTAGAAATTTTTCTAAAAAATATTTTATATTCTCTAGCCAAAAATAAAAGATATTTTTTAAAAAATATTTAATATTTTAAAAAAAAATTATTGTTTCACTCCATCCCTACCTCCAAACCACCCACCCACAACCTCCAAAAAGAAATTTTAAAAATTATTTTTCAAAAAATCAAATTATTTGAAAGTTAGGTCTGGAATCGAGTATGGTCGAATTTCGATTCGAAATTTGGTGTCGAATTTAAATTTGAAAGTCAAATCTTGAATTAGAAGTTGAGTTGGGTCTCACATTAGGTGTTGTGGTTGGGTCCTGAATCAGAGTTAATTTTCATGTTAGAAATTTTTCTAAAAAATATTTTGTATTCTCTAGCCAAAAATAAAAGATAATTTTTTAAACTTTATTTTCATTCACTAACCAAACAATAGAAAATATTTTTCACTCACCAACCAAACATGAGAAAATAAGTTAGAAACCAACTTGTTTTCCATGAAAATCATTTCCTTCATACCAAACACACCCTAAGAATTTTACAATAGGAAAATAAACACACGATAAAGTCAAGAAGATTTAATATCTATGGTATGTTGAAGATATTTTAGTGTGATTTTTAGATTTAATATCAATGGTATGTTGAAGATATTTTAGCGTGAAATTACACAAATACACAATCTTTTTTAACATAATTTTTTATAATAATTACCGTTTTAAAAAATTGTAAAAATTATACAATTTTATTTTTTCTCTCTTTCGTATTGATACATAGATACAATATTAATATTCGTGATAATCATCACATAACTGACGCCTAATTTAATGTCTAATTTTTAGGTATCAGTTCCATCAACTCACAATTTAATTTCCAAAAAAAAAGAAAAGGAAAAGATCTGAACGTTTTCCTCTTTTCTTTTTTCCCCTTTTCCTTGTTCGCTCTAATCTCTTTCCCTCAATCTTCCTTTCCGTCTCAAAATCTCCATTATAATGGATTCTACCCTATCATCTTCACATGATATTACTCATGCATTACCAAATATTGAAAACATTATTCAATTTGAAGTCGTTCCATCAAGTGACGAAGTTCAACACAAAAAAAGATGTAAATTCAATATTAATATTCACAATCTACTCATGTATCAGTACCTATTTAAAGGTTATTTGTATCAATAACATGTTGTCCTTTTGTATCAACACTGTTTTGATGTCATGATATAATCAGGAATAGAGTGTTGTTTTGTTTGTATCAACATTGTATTGTTCGTATCAACACTGTATTGTTCGTATCATCCACTCGTTTTTGTTTGCGAAATACTTAATGTATCGAGTTTAATAATTTATATTGATACTGTTACTCTGACGTATCAAATAAAAAAAGTATTCAAGTTTCTAAATTAAGTATAAACGTTAGAATTAACAAGTATCTAGTTCATTAAAGAAATAGGTAGTTATTTTTGGGAATTTAAGTTTGTTGTGTTAAATAAGAAAAATTAACTGACTCTTAAATTGTGACTCCTGAATTAACGTTATTGAGTCAAAACATTTTGTTAAACCAAACTACACATTGATTGATACGTGTCTTTTGAGCATTTTTGATATTGATACACAACACTAGGATTCTGCAGTCGTTTTTTTTACCTAATCGTTACTTTGATTTATCAAATAAAAAAATTATTTAAGTATCTAAATAAAGTATAAACATTACAATTGACAAGTATCAAGTTCATTAAAGAAATAGGTAGTTGTTTTTTAAAAAATAAATTCACATATCAAAAATGTTAATGGTACATGTTTTTAGACAATTTGTGTGTTGATATGCAACAATAGGATCATGAAGCCTTTTTTTTTTGGCAGAATACTTAATGTATCAAGTTTAATAATTTATATTGATACCGTTACTCTGACGTATCAAATAAAAAAAATATTCAAGTATTTAAATTAAGTATAAATGTTAGAATTAACAAGTATCTAGTTCATTAAAGAAATAGTTAGTTGCTTTTTGAAGAATAAATTCACGTATCAAAAGTGTTAATATTGAAGAAATTCAAAATCAAGTCAAAATATTTGCAAAATCAAACTAAATAATGATTGATATGCAGTCATTTTTTTTACCTAATTGTAATATATCACTGTTAATGAATTTATTTTGATACAGTTACTCTGATTTATCAAATAAAAAAATCATCCAAGTATCTAAATAAAGTATAAATGTTAGAATTAACAAGTATCAAGTTTATTAAACAAATAGGTAGTTGTTTTTGAAAAAATGAATTCACGTATCAATAGTGTTAATCTTGAAGAAATTTATAAAAATATGTTAACTGATACAAAAATAAAAAAGAAAGTAATAGTCTTTTGGCAAAGAAGAACAGGCGATAACGGCTTCAACATTTTTCCTTTTTTTTGTATGTGATTTTCGGATTGTAGATTTGGAACTTGATCCAGTGTCCTTCAGCACTACCGTCTCTTCTGGTACAATTTCATCAACGAAATCGCGCACAATGTTATGAGCAACTTCTTCCGTTGGGTCTACCAAAGGTGGATGAACATTGTCACTGTCAACAATTGATTGGGTCAAATCAAAACTGAATGATGGTGACAAATTCATAAAAATATATTAATTGATACAAAAACAAAGAAGAAAAAAAAATGAAATTGCTGGAAAGGTGATTGACACTGATTAGATCAAAGAAGATTACTCTCGGTTCCAAATGAAATTGTTGGAAAGAAGATGATCTTTTCATTGGCGTAGATGTCGTTGGCCACATACAGTGATTTTGAAATTGCAAATTAAATGTGAAAAATTGCGTAATTAATAAGTGATTGACATTAATTAGACTACTGTACTAAAAAATAATGTTAATTAAGGAGTCACAATTTAAGAGCAATTAGTTTTTCTTATTTAACGCAACAGACTTAAATTCCCATGACTCTTTAATTATGTATCAATCGACACATTTTATGTATCATTCGCCTTCAAAAAATTGATAATTTTAGTAATTTGACAAAAAGTTGAGATTTATGAAAATTTCTATCTATTTATAAGTGATTTTTCAGCATAGAAGTTGGAATGGACCCATTTGCTCCGCCGCTGCTCTCTAGAGGGATTCAAATATTGATGATCACTTGTTGCCGCTGTTGGGAAGACGCAATAGTTCCCAAACGATGTCAAAAGTAACTGATCATCTATTTTCAGTAGATACCTATATGATTATGTGTTCTCTATTCACATTATAAACAGACACATTCCTAGCAGATACTAAATGAACTTTTGATTTTGCAGAGATATAAACAAAGTAGTTAAGGGTGCAAAGTGCAGAGAACGGGTTTACAGAAGAAAAGAGACCATAATTGTCAAAATTTCTCTGCGATTGATGTTATGTCTAGTCACAACACACTAGGCAAGGAAAAACAAACTCATGCAGTTCACAACATTATAAGAGAAAAATAAAAAACAAAGAAACTACAGTTGCCCTCTATATAGCATACCTAAAACACAACACAAAACAGAAACAACTGTATCTATAATAACAATGAACTGCAAAGACTTGAGAGATTTAAACACAGTATCTATAACAGATGATCCCCTCCTATTTGCTGGAGAGAGCTAGCAAACAACATGGTTTCTGCAACTTAGAGCTTCACCTCTCTGTCATAGATCCAACTAAATGGCATGATTGGTCCTTGTTTTGCCCTTCCCTGAGCTCTCTCTTCCAGTCTTCTGATTCTTGCTGACAACCCGCATACGTACTCCTGAGCTTTTCTTCCTTCTCCTGACAATCCAGTAAGATCAGACACTTTCCATCGACCCACAAGGAACTCTAGTATATCTGCATAGTCACTAGCAGTGTAGACGCCGAGACGTTGAGCAACTGCTGAGAAGTGATCAAAGAGGTTGTCGTCACGACCATCGTACATCAAGTGTGCTGGCATTGATACTTTTTTCCTCATCATATCAGCAAATGCTAGCACAGTGCCATCTGGGTCGATCTCGAAAAGCTTTTCGACAATCTTGGTATAGGCTGTCTCGTGGCGCTTCTCATCTGCAGCAATCGTGCCACAGATTTGAGCCAGCTTGATGTCTCCATGCTCCTTAGCAAGTCTAGCTGTGTTCCCATGAGAAATAAAAGTTGCTCTTTCTTGGAATGATGTGTAAATAAATCCTAGGTAAGGACTGTTTTCTGTCCTAGGATCCTGAAACATTTTGGACGAAATTGAATATCCAAATAGTAGATTGACACATCAAATTGTATGGCATTAACCAGTAAGAAATCACTTCAAACATTTATTCTGCCACAAAATGAACATAGTATGTTCAAAAAACAAAAGAAAATACAGCCTGTTCAAATTCTCTAGGGAGAGGAGTTATTTTCCTTGTTTTCACGTTGAGGGTGAGGGGAACAGGGGATTGCAAATTAAAGAGGCTTAAAGGTAAGAAAATTCAAGTCCATAAGGTTGAGGGGACTATATAGCCACTGGTTATATAGAGAAGTTGCACGTCTCCACTAAGTTATAAAGAACCGACCGACTGTATTTATTTGATAGTCTCAGCATGTATAAGATAATTGTAGAGGGAAATTCTAACTAGATGTAAATATGCAAGAACTCACCATTCCAGATCCAATCAAGTATTGGATTGTTTTCTCAATTGCTCTCATGTCAACTCTTCCGGAAAGGTAGAGATACTTGTTCAGGAGGTCACCATGCCTGTTCTCTTCAGCAGTCCAAGCTCTTGTCCAAATGGCCCAAGAAGTAGGGCTTGCACCGGTTTCATCTCGAACACCATCCAAGGTATTAAGCATAGTCTGATATGTTGGAAGGGCTTCTTCAGTGATCATATCCCCAACAAGAACAACAAAATAATCATCTGGAAGCTCCTTAGCCCTCTCTCTCAATTCCTTGACTTGGTCATGAAATCCATCAGACGCAGGATCGGGCAGGAAATCCTGTGGTTGCCAGCTTTTTTCCACTGGTTTCAGGAGAGTCAATAAATTTTCCTCTGCCCATCCCTCCAGAGATTTAAAAATCTCAATCTTTTGAGGAGGCATAGAGTGTGTTACTTGAACATGAACCTCACGAGGAGGAGAAAAGGGTTTCTTCAGGTTCTCAACCTCCCTAGACACAATGAAAAAAAACCCAAATTGTAAGAGAGGATAAAGCAAGAAAACTCAATCAACAAAATGTATCTCGGAACTGCAAATGGGAACCAAGTACCGCCCTATATATGCAACATTATCTTTAGGTTGATGTATCATGCTCTCCAGCACCAGAGGCATTAGTGTGGAACATATGATTTCATTGTGTTAATAAATTTATGTTATGAACAAAAGCTGGTTAGATTTGGAAAGGTTCTGGCATTTAGGTCAAAAGATTTCCTGGTGATCTTATTCGCCTAGTCAGTGGAGACGAGGCTTAACAATTGGATATGATTGAGCAACTCCACTTATATGCTTATCATCAACTAAGGTACAGAAGATGTATCTCCAGGCTTTCCACATATCAATTGGCTGAGCACTAGGTAGAGTAGCTGATGAAGCCACAGGCTGTCCATTTACTCATTCAACCTAACCTCTTTTTTTTACTCTGCAATCAACAAATTAGCCCTCATAGGATACAGCTGATGAAGCCGCAGGCTAGACACTGTAGATATCTTCTAGGTGATAAAGTATTATGTTGCAGTCCAGTTAAGACTTATCCAAACATATGTGAAAAACAATTGCAATGAAATTGATTACAAACTAAGCAACATTATTTGCATAACTAAGCTATACATCTTATTCTATTAATGTTGGACAAAATTTATTCTATTTGCAGCACTAAGGCTACTAGGCTAGCGCTTCCATGGCCATATGGATGGAACAATTAAGAAAAATAAAATCCACACAACCAGGTTGCTAAGGGGAAGTAGTTTGAGACTTCGAACAAAAAGAAAAGCCAAGGGAAAATCAAGAAAACTTATGCTTCGTTACAATAGAATATGAAAGTTAGCTAGAAAACAAGCATAAGCCTAGCCAAATTGATGACTTTGTCGCCAATTGATAGCTAATGACCACACTACTAGAGGCAAAGATATGCCTTGATATCTGCATCATGCTTCAACCAAATCTATGGATGAAGTGCTTGCCAAGCAAGCAGAAGATTGAAAAACAAAGGTCTAAGCAAACAAGCAATTGCAATCAAGGTTGTGGCTTAGCAGTCAATAAAAGTGGGTGGAAAGCATGGATCAAATCATGGCAAAGACAACAAACAATTGGTGATTTCTTCCCAGGAGAAGAAGGAAGACGACAGGTGAACACTTCCAAGCAGCCCGGCACACTGGTAAATTCCTAGAACAACTATGTATATGGATCACCGGAGAGAAATGCTGAATATCAAGCTTTGCTGCAGACCTGGCCAGCTCACTTTTGACACATATTAAAATGCCGGTAGAAAGCATTATCAGTGAAACTACTGAAGTCACTGAAAAATTCACAAGAATCTCATTCAAATTCAAAGGATCGTGAGACCCCATAGTTTTTAATATAAGGAAAGAAACATGGATAAAGACATAAATTTTAATGAAAAATAAAGGACATGAATGAGAAAAAATCAAAGAAAATATAAATATTACTGAACCATCATACTAATAGGAGAGAGAGATATCTTGAATAAAATCATTTAGAAAATTATTGAATCAAAGATGAAGGAGGTAACCAGTTGGGACCAACTAGTCATAAAATAAGTCAAATTCTGTAGCTGACACCACCATACCTATCCTTTGAAACCTAATTCCCAACAAATTAAATTGGACAATGGAAAGACAATTTTAGAGTCTGAGTTTCCTTCTACATTAAAAAAAAATAGACAAGAAAAGATCATGCTCTGGATACCTACCATTAAATTCTCTCAAAGAGTAATTCAACAATCATTGAATAAAACAGTACCCCACCCACTCCAATTCTCTCTCTCTCTGTTGTCCATCTCTTCTCAATGTCAGAGAACAAAACTAGTAATAAAACCTGAATACTCAACATATAAAAGCAGTACATAGAATAAGTACAACAGAGAAAATTCTCTACCAAAGAGAATTTAATCAGGATGCTTAAAGGCATTCAAGAAAATTGACAAAGTCATTAGTATAAAACCTTCAGAAACAGCACCCAATTATCAATTCATACAAAAAAGAAAAGAAATCCCAAAATAAAAGCTTGAGGAAAAAACAGTACAACTCCTCATACCCCAGAATAAAATCAATCAAATCTCATTATATGAAGGGAGATTTACATTTTTTTTAAAAAAAAAAACTCCCTTTCAGATAATCACTTTAAAAAGACAAAAACAGAACTAAATTAAAGAAAATCCCAATAAAAAAGAAATATTTTTTTAACAAAGATCCAACCATTGAAATAAGAAATTAAAAGGGCAAAATGTGTTTCAAGAAAGAACAAAAAAGCAACTTAAAAGACCAAAAAGAAACTCTAACACGACTCACTTTACACCCAAAATCTTCCTTTTAACAACTCTGATAACTACAAGACTTGAAAATGAACAAAAAGTAATAAAAAAGCACAAAATAAAAGGAAAGAAGATACCCACTTTGTACCAGAACGAAGGCTTGCCGCCATGAAGAACTTGGGAGATCTAAGGCTGAGCATAGGTGGAAGAGAAAAAGAAGAATACTTGTGAGATTGGAAGTTAAAGGCATCAAGCTTTAAAGCCATTTTTTTCCCTGTTCTCCCTTCTCAATCCTTCTCCCTTTTTTTATATAATTTTTTCTTGTGATTTTTCAGAATTTCTTTCCTCCACAGAAGTGACAGCGAAGAGCAAACTTATATGAGAAGAGAAGCCAAATGGGGTGGGTCACTCCTAAACCAGTTGGACTCACAAGTGTATTCCCCCACCGTTTTTGCTCATTTACCTGTGGGTAAATATTATTATTTTTTTAAATAATTAAATTTTATAGTAGAAAACTCTTTCTAGTGATACTACTAATATTTATATTTTATTTAATTATTACACCCTAGTTCTATTTTATATGATATTTTTTAATTTGATATAATATTTTTAAAAAATTAGAATTTGTGATCTAAAATAATTTTTAAATATTTATTTATTTGAGAATCATTTCATTAAGATTAAAAAAAATGCTAAAATTAAATTATTTTTAATTATAATAAGATTACATTCATTTTTGGAGGACTAAAAAGAGACATAAGGAATATAAAATAAGATATTTTTAAAAATTAATCTAATGTTTTATGTTTCAAATATATTTATCAAGTAATTTAATCAAAAAATAGAAAAAAAATATGAATGTAAGAAAAACAATTACTAGTAAAAATTTTTATTGTGACGTTATGATCATAATTGATGAATATTATTTAAATATAATTTTTTTAGATATTTACATGTAAAATTTATTATGTATAAAACATTAATGATGATTATAAAAAATATTTTAATATTTTTTTTATAAATAATATATTTCTCACACGATATTATTTCTTAATATTTGAGTGTAATTATGATAGGAAGGTTAATTTTACAAACATTATGCTACTATAATAAATGTTATTACTCCTCTTGGTATAAATATTGTGATTTGAAAAATTAGTTATGAAAGAAGATCAGATCATTATATTGAAATGTTATTATAACCGAAAATTGTTATAATGAAATTTGATTATATATGAATTATTAGTGTAATATTTTTTTACATTATTCAATTTTTTTTATTTGATGTGATGGTAACTTGTTTTTTAAGGTTAAGTCTTTTTATATTTTAATAAAATTATTTAGAATAGCAACCTCCATTAAATAAACGGAAAAGGGTTAAAATTGTTCTTGAACTATACAAAATAGATCACTTATATCCTCCGCTAGATTTTTGGACCAAAAATACCCCTGCCGTTATCTTAAGAGACCACAAATACCCCTCAAGGGTTAACAATACACAT